>RQTK01000484.1:295737-328636 GCA_003991915.1 Elysia chlorotica
TTTGTTTTTTTTTTTTTTTTTTTTTTTTTTTTTTTTTTTTTTTTTTTTTTTTTTTTTTTTGGGGGGGGGGGGGAGTATTTCCCATAAAACGCCTACACTTTTGGGGGAACATAGAGAATTTATTATGCAACTCGCTTGGCTAAGCTAATGAAACTAGAGGTTGTTGGTGAATTGCTCAGACGGTAACCTGAAAGACTTGTAAGGATGTGAACTAGGAGGAGCTGTGGTCTTCGAAAATAGTTACTAGAACTGGTGGAAGAAGGAGGAGGTTGGGGTGTGCATATCCATTTGTTTGGGCATTGTCTTGTGGGTGTAGATTAGGTTTTATTTGTCTGTCATTATTGGGTTTTTTTGTCTATCTCTTTCTATGTCTCTCTGTTTCTCTCTGTCTTTGTCTCTCTGTCTTTTTCTGTCTATCTATTTACCTATCTATCGTCCCATCCCTCTTTCTCCTTCTGTCTCTTTATCTATATTTGTTTTGCACTATCCATTGATTCGACTACCTATCCCTATCTTTTTGCTCTATAACTCTCTCTTTCTCTCTCTCCCTCTCTGTCTCTGTCTGTCTGTCTGTCTCTCTCTCTCTCTCTCTCTCTCTCTCTCTCTCGATCTCTATTTTCTCAGACTCTTTGTGTAGAAACCCTTCGTATGTTAGAATCTGAGAACCCCAGCATTGAAAACAAGCAGAGATTTATGACCGTTAGAAAAGTTCGATCACCTTTTAGGAAATAATGTTAATAAAACTTAGATCACGATCTAGCCGTTTCTACATTGACAGGGTTCCAATTAGCTTGGAAATTGGTTCGATACCTCTGATCAAATAATCCTGATGGCAAGAGTTTTATTGTTTTGGTTGACCCAGAAAACACATAATTTCCCAAGCCTTTTCTCCCCTAATTAAGCTGACGTGTTGCATTGTGGATACGATCAAAGAGTTTGGATAAAACCGATAGAATAAATTTTCAAGTCACGAATAAATTACGCAATGTAGAAGACGTATGTTACTGCCTCAAACATTTAATGAACGGATCTTTATTAACTTTTTTTTCTTTAACCGATTTAATACTCTCTTGATGATTGGTGTTTATACCGTCGAATCACAGATAATTGAAAATTATTTTTAAAAATTTCGATTGATTCCAAGTAAACCCTTAATGATAATTTTGGTTGAAAGATTATTTGGTTGGTTTCTTTGTTGGTTTGGCGAAACGGTTGCTATAGTAATTGGCAGCTATAGTGTATGTAAATTTAGTGCTATTCAGTAGGTGAATGGAGTTGATAGTTTGTTAGTTCTTGATATTTTCCTCTTAATTGATGCTTCTTTTTTGTTTGATTTGTATTGTTTCCTTTTATTTTTTAATTAATTATTTTATTATTGAATTTTACTTTTAGTGAAACTTATTCCTGTACCAACTATGGCGCGAGAACAGAAGAGAAATTTCCCATTTATCTCAGAGCAGCAGTTCTTGGTTGGGTTTCTAGAGTGTTCGGGCCAGTTATCAAATGTCTGAATCTTTCTAACCCAAAGTTGGCCCAAACAAACCTGCTGTACATTCATAAGTGCGTCACACCTGAGCTTAACGGTTCTTAAGTGAAACTGCTCTAGATTATTGTTCAATTGTATGAAATAAAATTTATCTTGCGTGTGGGTTTGTTTCTTTTGGAGGGTGAGGGGGGTAGGTGGGTAAATTTGATATTAAAAAGTAGTTTTATACGTAAAAAATTGTTGTTGTTTTTTACTTCCATAGACTTAGACCCCCGAGGGGAGCTTTGGTTAAAAAAAGAACTTTAGTTTGGAGTCTACATTTATTATCATCGTTTTTTTAGTACACAACATTACCTTTTAGATGATCTCCAACTTAAACTTTTCTTTCTTTTTTTTTTGTTGTTCTCTTTTTTATGTAGTCCCACATCGTGTACAATATACTTTTAGATCATGATCTAAATCTTGATGACTGACTTTGTTTCCTGTGTTCCAATTGTAAAATCATGATTAAAAATTAATTAATTGTTTTTGCTTGGAGGCTTGTGTGGAAACAATAAAGCACTGGCAATGGCCTCTCTAAAAATAAAAACGCTTAAAATCTCGAGTGATAGAATAAAGAAATATATATATATATATATATATATATATATAGAGAGAGGGAGAGAGAGAGAGAGAGAGAGAGAGAGAGAGAGAGAGAGAGAGAGAGAGAGAGAGAGGGGATATCGGTTGGTGAGGAAGGGGGTTGGGGTAGAGGTACTAAAATCTGCCAAAGTATAGGGAATAGCATTTTACCAAAGGTGGTTTCTTGTTTGATGGAAGAGATGAATTTTCTTCAGCAAACAAAGACGTAAATGTTAGTAATATATTTTTCCCCTTTTGGCTTTATGTTCTCTTTGAAAAGCTTCAATAAGCCACAACCATCTCTGCCTGATGGGCTAGCTAAAGCCAAAACTCATTTTTTTTTATCTTCCAACTACGTCATACAAGGCCTGGCCCATTCACTCTCCCAATAATGGCTACGATCGCTTGGGGAGGTTGGTGGTCCTAAAAATAGAAAAATAGCTCGTGGACAATAGGTCCACCGGACGATCTTTGGGGAACTCCAAACACACACACACACTCAGTGTTTACATGCCCCGTATTTTGAGCTGATGGGTGGAATATAATGGACAGAAGGTGTCGTCATAACACAAACACACATAACACACACACACACACAGTGTTTACATGCCCCGTATTTTGAGCTGATGGACGGAATATAATGGACATAACATGGCGTCATAACACACACACACACACACACACACAGTGTTTACACACCCCGTATTTTGAGCTGATGGATGGAATATATTGGACAGAAGGTGTCGTCATAACACACACACACACACACACACACAGTGTTTACACACCCCGTATTTTGAGCTGATGGACAGAATATATTGGACAGAAGGTGTCGTCATAACACACACACACACACACACACACACACACAGTGTTTACACACCCCGTATTTTGAGCTGATGGATAGAATATAATGGACAGAACATGGCGTCATAACACACACACACACACAAACACACACAGATTGATTTTTTTGTTCCATCCATAGTTCAGTTTGTTCAAGTCTCAAAGTTGTGAGCAGATATATGTTTAATTCAGTGACTAATGGCAGTGACAACTCTTATAAGATGGTAAAGACCACTTTAGATCAAAACAAAACGTTATTGGGATACTATAAACTTTCGCAATAGTTTGGACACTTTGTAACTTGATATTCTCTTTCAAGGCGATTAGTATCGGGCGCAGGATTCAAAATCTATTCATAATGATGTGATTTTAGATTAGATAATATCGGTTCTATCAAACATACTAGTTACTTTTATAGTTATTACATTAAAAATGTTTTGATATACTATCGCTTTATCTTCTGCATCATGTCAGTCCTTACGTCTCTCTCTCTCTCTCTCTCTCTCTCTCTCTCTCTCTCTCTCTCTCTCTCTCTCTCTCTCTCTTTCTCTCTATCTCTCTTCTCTATCTCTTTCTTTCTCTTGTCTCTGTCTTTATCTCTCTTTCTATCTCCTCAGCCTCACTCTCTCTCTAGGTGAAAGCGTAGGGGCAAGGGGTGGGTGGGGTGAACTGGTGCAAGTGGTAGAGTGTTGGTTTTTCTATCTATCTATCTATCTATCTATCTATCTATCTATCTATCTATCTATCTATTTATCTATCTATTAATCTATCTATCTATTAATCTATATATCTGTTCATCTATCGGTTTATCAATTTATCTATTTATTTATTTATCTATGTATCTGTATACCTTTCGTTTACCCTTTTTTGTTCTTATGTTTGTTAAATTTATATTCTGTCAGCCTCTTCCATTTTCTTTCTCTTACTTATTCTCTGTCTGTATCTATCTCTCTTTTTCCTTCTCTCTATATCTCTTTTTCTCCACATCTACCACTTTTGTTCTCTATCTGTCCCTCTCCTCAGCCACTCAGTGTTTCAATGTTTTATTCATTTCAGCTCTGCATCTGAACTATCTAATTATCTCGCCTCAGCTCCCACGTTTGGCTAACACGACTGAGGGATAAAGCGCGATGAACTCCGGGTAAAAAAATGAATCAAACACGCCTTAAGAAAAAAAGGGTATCGTATAACAAGGAGAATAGCAGGGAAATAAATTCGATTACTGCACACTTCCGGAGATAGGCGGCGAGTGCATTGTGGGGTATCAGAAAAAAATCGCGCCCGGTACGATGTTATCGCTCTACTTCTCGCGGTGATTAGATCGACATGGCCTTTTTTCTCTCGATGTTCGGTACAAGCGAACAAAATCCCGTTCCTCTATCACTCGAGATTTGATTATAATTATTTTTTCTTCGCCCCGGAAGCCGGGCGTTATACTATTGTTTTTTTTAAAGAGCCTGTATTCCGAGTATTTTTAGTTTTATAGAGGCTGTTGAAAGTGTCTGAGTGTTTCCACAGGAGCCTCAAACGAAACAAAAATAGTTAATGTTTAATTAGGAAGTTACATTCGGAACCCAGGAAACAAATCAGGTCGTATAGATTTATATCGTTACCTGAGAACTGAAAGTATTTTGTACATGAGGCGGGACTGCGAATACATTGGAAAAAAAAGAAAAATTAAAGTTAGAGATCAGCTAAAAGGTAATGATGTGTAGTAAAAACAACCATGATATAAATGTAGACTCCAAACTAAAGTTCTTTTTTTTTTTTAATCAAAGCTCTTCTTAGAGGTCTACGTCTATGAGAACGTTGTACTTACGATCTAATGTTATACAAAAGGACAATAATTCCTTCTTTGTTTTCATCATGATCGAAATATGAAGTCGTCTGACGACGTTGAACTTAGTTATACACAAAGCAACCTAATAAAAAAAGCTAAAAAATCAAGTGTGTTTAAATAAAGTACAAATAAAGCGATATTAATTATTTGGATAATTTTGGATGTGACAATTAATCATAAACATGTGAAAAAAGGAATTACAAAAACAAATTGAAAAAAAAAATTAAGAAAAATAAAATAAAAAGTAAACAAAAAAAACAACAGGCAATGCAAACTGATCCCAGCCCCCCAGGCCCCAATACAAAAACAAACAAATAAAAACAAAAGACGAATTCCCCCCCCCCTTTCCCCCCTCCTCATTATCTGTGATTCCACGGTATAAGGACCAATAAGTATCAAATCGATTAAAGAATTTTTTTTTAATGAACATTCATCCATTAAATGTTTTAATCAGTAAAATACGTCTTATGCAGTGCCTAATTTATTAGAGACTTGAAAATTTATTCCATCGGTTCGGTTTTATCCAAACTCTTTGAGCTTATCCACAATGCAACACGTCAGCTTAATTAGCGGGAGAAAAGGATTAGGAAATTATGTATTTTCTAGGCCAACCAAAACAATAAAACTTCTGCCGTCAGAATGGTTTTATCATAGGTCTCCAACCACAGACCAAGCTAATTGGAATCCTGTTAATGTAGAAGCGGCTAGATCGTGATCTAAGTTTTGATAAAATTATTTCCTAAAAGGTGATCGAACTTTTCGAGCGGTTATAAATCTCTGCTTGTTTTCAATGTTGTCAGATTCCAACACACGAACGGTTTCTAGAGATCGAAAGAGAGGGGGAGGAAGAGAGAGAGTGAGCGAGAGAGAGAGAGAGAGAGAGAGAGAGAGCAATGGGCATAGCAAAGAAAGAGAGAGAGCAATGGGCATAGCAAAGAAAGAGAGAGAGAGAGAGAGAGAGAGAGAGAGAGAGAGAGAGAGAGAGAGAGACAGAGAGAGAGAGAGACAGACAGACAGACAGACAGATAGGCAGAAAAAGACACAGAGAGAAACAGAGAGACATAGAGAGAGAGAGAGAGAGAGAGAGAGAGAGAGAAAAAGACAATAGTGACAGACAAAACAAACCTAATCTACAACCACAAGAAAATGCACAAACAAATAGATACGCACACCCCGACCTCTTTCTTCTTCCACCAGTTCTAGTAACTATTTGTGGATCGACCGAAGACCACAGCTCCTCCTAGTTCACGTCCTTACAAGTCTTTCAGGTCACCGTCTCAGCAATTCACCAACAACCTCTAGTCTCATTAGCTTAGCCAAGCGAGTTGCATAACAAATTCTCTATGTTACCCCAAAAGTGTAAGCGTTTTATGGGAAATACTCCCCCCCCCTCCCTCCCCAACCCCGTCCAACCTTTCACAAGAAATGACCAATGTGAAGCTATAATACTATTCGGCGATTTACTTATAGAAAAAATACTGCATGTTTTAATTTTTGAACCTGACATCCAAAAATGCTGATCAACTATTTTTGGCAGTTGATTTGAAGAGACTTGGTGCTCCATCTATCTTTCATTTTGCTTGACCCGGATGCAGCACCTGCTCGGTTGGCACTAGGCTTCTTTGCAAAGTTTTCGTATGGGAAGGTTTTAAGATGAGGAGAGCATCCATTAAAAAGTATTTAAGATTGTCTCTACCTAGATCCCTTGCTGGTCCAAGCCTACAGCCTACATAGTTTGTAGTGATGGTTTTTGTTTGATGGAGGAGAAAAGAACATCATTCTGGTTCGCTGGTTGCACAGTAGTCACAGACTGAGAGAGTGAGTTTTCGTATGGGAAGGTTTTAAGATGAGAAGAGCATCCTTTAAAAAGTATTTGGTTTCTCCAACCGGAGCGCCCCGAAAAGTGCCATGGATCCACGTAGAGGAAAAACCAGACTCAAAGAGGACCAGCCCTTTAATTAGCCTAGTCCAAGCTGAACCCCTGCCTGGAAGGAAACACAAGGCCTAACAGGTGGGAACCTGACTACAACCAGCACTGAATTCCACTTTAACCTCCAGGATATTTTTAGTCTTAAAGGTTGATCATCAAGTCAAAACGAGGCGTCCAATAGTCGGGAAAGAAGAGAGGGTGGATTGAGAAACAGTAGTCAATATTAATAGGAGCCAAAAGAAAGCAGTATCTAAGATATGTAAGAGTCTGTTCTAAGCAGTGTCATGCGCGATAACAGGTCGTCACAATTCCTTCCTTGCATCTGATTGAAGGCCCTTAACAATACGTGGTGAACCTCATAGTGAGTTCTTGTTCTTGGGTTGGTTTAACGTCCAACAGCAGCACTATATATATAAAGGCTATATTTTGGACGGGCCCCAAGACGGACGTGTGACAATTTTATGTGCTGCCACACACGAGACAGGGCGGGGATACCATGACTCCTGTCTCAGCCGGTCACATTATACTGACACCGACCCAACCAGTAGGGAACGCACCAGCCAGGATTCGAACTCGGGACCTTTTGCGTCGGAAGCCGATGTTCTACCCCTGGGCCACCGCGCCCCCCTCATAATGAGTTGAATCTAGCATTGACTGATTTCTCTATAACAGTGATCCTGTACATAAATGTTTTTAAAATATCACAACAGATTATTTTTTAAAATATTGGGTACTCGAGTTCAACACATAATAAAGATTTTGGGGTTTTTTCCCTCTAAGGGGCAATTGTTTGAATGGGATTGTACGATCGTAATCTACTTAAAGTTAGATATATAAGGTTGTTCTAAGTACTAAGCTATATATATATATTTTTTTAGTATCCAAAAAGTCGTAACTGCAGTTACGTCCTCCCGTCATTAATGTGTAACAGTTGTAACTTGTGGTTTCAAGATTTTCTTCGCTTAAAATCGTAACTCACCGTTGCGGAAAAACTGCGGTTGTTATACGCATGCAAATTGAACGAATAGACGCCCTTGCGTTTTAATGGCCGCATATAAAAAATTACAGCGATATATCGGCCCGTTTAAAAATAAAGTTTTTTTTTTGCCTTCTGAAGAGTTGAGATTTTGAGATACGTCTTTTTGGTTCCGTATATGATTTATACTTTAATTATTGTCGGTGGGTTTTTTGTTTTTGTTCTTAAGTTTATTTACGCCCATAGTTCGAATTATCTTATTCACTTTAGTTTTCTAGAGGTATTTTCATGACAAGTTTAAGTGTTCCCTCACAGATATAAAAAGGGCGTACCGTAACTTCCATCTCAGTCAGTCACGTTATCCATTTTCTGAGCGTTTGTCTCCAGATCGGAAGGTCTTCGGCTCGAATCCCATGACAGATCAAACATTATTTTTCCTATTTCGTCTGCTACTGGTTGTGGCTGTGTGTGTGTTTAACACTACCAGCTAGGACAGGAGTCCATGTCTCCTTGCCCTGTCGTGTATGTTGCAGCACGTAAAATTGTCAGACGTCGGTTTTGGTGGTCCATCCATAATATAGCATCATTATGATCCTGACGAGTCACATTAAGCTTAAAAACAAACAAACTACTTGTTGGAAATAAGGCGACCTGATGTGGTTTCTAACTCGAGACCTCTGATGAAGAGGCGTGCTCTCTACTAACCACGCCACCTAGTCTTTCACAAGAGGAGATCATGCTATAACCTTAAATTGCGAGATAACGAATCTTTGAAGGAAACCGCCAAGTAGTTAAGAAAGAAAATTATTCAAACACTCTTTCATTTTTTCCACATAGGCAGCTATGTCTTAAATTAATGATCTCTCAAAGTAAAAAATTACATCATTTGGAGAGAAAAAAATTACTAACTTTTTCAAGCATGTTGGTTTAGAGATTATCTTTTATGGAAACTTAAACAAAGAGAAGATTGTCGAAATAACACGAATAATCCATACAGACAGATGCCTCAATAGAGAGGGAAAGGACTAAACAACCATACTGGTAAAAAAGAAGACTGCCTTCAACTCAAAAGAGTGCGAAGAAAATGTTCATAATTATAGAGAAATCACAGAAGACTCAGGGAGCGAGATGAAAAGATAACAAAAACTTAATGTAAATTTAAAAGAAAATTAAAAGAACTCGCAATTGATCAAAGAGTTTTCTTAGCTTTCTTTTTTTCTCTTGTTTTTTGTCCGACTTTTTAAACTATACATGTACTTTATACTATTATTCATTATTAGTAATTATACAACACCACTGGCTTAGCCCAGGAGTCGAGGGTTTATTTTCAATAAAAATCTCTATCTGTAAAAATATAATTCCAAGTATGGTATGTAAATAAAGGGTAAACTTCAGAACGGAAATTTACACCAGTAATTTTCATCAAACAAATTTTTAACACTAGACATACTATGCTTTCGAAAATTGCTCGGAATGTAACCAAAGTAGTCACACATTTACAGATAGAATCGAAGTAAGGTATATATTGGACATTGCGAAGTCCACCCCCCCCAACCCCCATCTCTCATCTCTAATTCGTTTTTCTATCTGCCCCCTCTCTGTATCCCTCTCTCTCCCGTCCTCTCTCTCGCACTCTCTCTGTGTCCATTTCTCTCTCTCTCCCGGCTACTCTCTCGCTCTCTCTCGCCCTCTCTCCCTGTCCCCCACTCTCTCTTTATCCCTCCCTCCCTTCCCCTTTATCTCTCTCCCTCCTTTTCTCTCTCCCTCCCTCACTCACTCTCTCTCTCTCTCTCTCTCTCTCTCTCTCTCTCTCTCTCTCTCTCTCTCTCTCTCTCACTCTGTGACTACTCTTCAACTAGCGAACCAGAATTATGTTCTTCTCTTCCCCATCAAACAACAACCATCGCTATGTAGGCTGTAGGCTTGGACCAGCAAGGGATCTAGGTAGAGACAATCTGTCCCATCTGCCAAATAAGCAGATTGCTACGCTCAGCTCGTCTCTAGAGGCTAAAATTCACATTACTCGATGGTCAAAGTTATTATTATTTTGGCCTGGAGAGGATTTCATATTGCCCTCTTTACCTCTGCGGTTCAAGAGGCCAAAATTTTAATTATTTCATGGCAATCACCGAGCAAATAATCTGCATTATAGCAGAAAATGGGGTGTGGGTGTCTTTGTTTGACTTAGTTGAACGTACTCTATAACATATGTTGGAATTAGAACCTAAAACCAAGCCATTTCCAAGATATTTACATTGCAATAAAGTTATAATTTCATAAAGAACATTTGCTGTAGTGTTATGAAGTTCTATATCCAAACTAAGAACAATGAGGTTGTATCCCCAACGTGGGTATTTTCAACCAATCAAAGGCCGGCTTAATCGTAGTATGCGATCCTTGGTTTTGACCTCTTTGGTTTCCCGCCTTTTCTAATTTCTCTTTTTACCATGCATGTTTAATTGTAGAACGCGATCCTTGATTTCACCAATAGTTACCGAACGTAGAGAGACTTTGTAAGACACAAAGTCTACATTTAGTTTTAAATAGCTCACCAAGCTAGAAGAGTGAGCAATGCTTCTAAGTGCGACTTGTTATGGTCTTAAAAACAGAAAATTAAAAGCTGCAAGACGCAAGAGCTGCTATGATTTCCGCTTATTGTAAGTTTATTTACGCCCATAGTTCGAATTATTTTGTTTACCTTTCCCTAGAGGGCACCCTCACAGAGATAGAAAGGGCATACTATGAGTAATGACTTCTATCTCAGTCAGTCACGTTATACGTGTTCTGACACCAATCCTACCATTTGGTGAGGGGAGGGGCGAACTGGCTCAAGTGGTAGAGTGTTGGTGACTACATATGGGAAATCAATTTAGACTCGACTTATAATTGTTTAAATTGCCTTATTTGGGCGTATACACATTACGTTTTGTTGTTGCTTACAACCCTAGACGATGATGTAATGGAGAGCGTACACAATTAAAGAAATAAAACAAAAACACGCCTAGTTGTCACGACTTTCCGAGTTCGGTTTATTCTTTATTGGCTTCTTAACTTCAATCATCTGCATATTTGCTTTCCTGCGGAAGGATCCTAGGACTAATTCCTCAGAATTGTACGTGCTGCCATACAGAGAGAGAGAGAGTGAGAAAGGAGATGGATAGATAGATAGATAGATAGATAGATAGATAGATAGATAGATAGATAGATAGATAGATAGATAGATAGATAGATAGATAGATAGATCGACAGACAGACAGATAAATAAATGGATAGATAGATTTGGTAACAAGGCGGACCCATCTGGCTTCAAATTGCACGCTCTACCATCGAACCTTCTGCCCGACCCCCCCCCCACACACACACGAACCTCCCCCCCCCCCCCCCCCCCCCTTTTTCACACACACACACACACACACACACACACACACACACACTTTCCAAGATTACAGGTATGAATTTTTTAGTAAAGTTTTCGGACAAACATTTGATCAATAGATGCCCGCGCCAGTATTAAATCCTAACAACGTGTTTTAGACCAGAACCAATTATTTCCGAAACATATCGGTTACCCGCCTTTGATTTTGTGCCTTTTATTCTATATTTACAGGACTTTAGCGAGACACAAACGGATATGACGAAAACGGCATCCTTTTGATCGTGTAAATTATCCTCTGGAGTTGGACGACATAAAAAATAAAAAGTTATTGATTTATTGTATTAGAAGCTACCGCTACAGGAAATTAAAGTTTATTCGTCCTGCCAAACGGAATAATTATTACAAGATATTTTTTATGCAAAATCTATTATTAGAAATTCCAAAAACTGAAGGAATAAGCTGTCTGTTCACCGACAAAAATGAACCATGTATTTGGTAATCAATGTAGTTGACTTAAGTCATCATTGATACAGCTCCTAGTTAAAAAACTCTGAGAATATGTAAGAATCTGTATGCATAGCATGATCTAAAACTAATAGTTGTCATACGAACGTTTCAATATGCCATATTTTGAGGTAGAATTTTGGTATTCTGTTTGATCTTATCTTACAAATGTTTTCAGGCCTATTTCTCAAAGATTCCGATTAAAATATGTTAATTAATGTAAAAACGAGATGTAGCCCTTGAGGATGTGTTCTTATTACATTTTCGTGTGTGTGTGTGTGTGTTTGTAAGTAAACTAACTAGCACACGTTTATTTTCTCCTTGATCTAGATCTAAGACAAATAATGTCTATGGTGAAGAAAGGATCGAATACAGACTAAAGACAGGTGTCTACAGTGGAGCAAAAATATCTGAGACATGTGTTTATAGTGGAGCAAAAGATCGAGGACGGAATGTCTATACTATAAGTAGAGCGAAAGAAGATAATTACACGTTCTCGTCTCTGGCCAGACTTAAGTACTTACCTAGGGAGTAACGCACAGATTGGGTGATAATGACTTCAGGACTTATCGGGATGAGGGAGAGGCAGAGAGAGAGAGAGAGAGAGAGAGTAAGAGAGAGAGAGAGAGAGAGAGTGAGAGAGAGAGAGAGAGAGAGAGAGAGAGAGTGAGAGAGAGAGAGAGAGAGAGAGAGAGAGAGAGAGAGAGAGAGAGAGAGAGAGAGAGAGAGAGAGAGAGAAAGAGAGAGACCCCACGACTGCTCGTCTTGTTCATTTTTCTTTAGTTTGTTTCACCCTAGAAGTTTTTCTCGAGTTGGATTTTTAGTTTATTTTAGTTTATTCCCAACAGCGGATGCTTTTCCAGTTTGTGTTATCTCTCACTATTGAGGGTATTTGTGCCCTTTTTCCGTGCAGCTGTATGCTGTTTACAGAATCTAGATCTATGCTATATCAAGACCATTATTATGTACGACACTGCAGAGCTACTCAGCCTAAGGAACGCCCCCCCCCCCTCCCCCCTTTCAAAATCAAACATCGTGTTGCCTAAAGGAAAGAAGTAGAAGGAAAAGCGGGTGTTAAGATCAAGAACAAGAAACGTTTAAATATGCCATACTTGCCCAACTTCATAAGTGGGGATGTTCAGTCTATCAGGAACAAAATGGACGAACTTTATAGGTATACCAAATACATTCAATGTTCTAGAATGTGCAGTGTGATGTGTTTCAGTGATACTCGCGGACTTCAAATAACACCGACCAACATGTCAGGATAGAGGGATATCACGTCTTTAGGAATGACAAAACCATACACGGAAGTAAGGGAAAGGGAGGATGCGTTTGTACATATGTCAATGAAAGATGGTGCAATCCAAAAAATTAGACATTTGAGTTTCAAGGTGTGTATACCTGATATTGAAATGCTTACAGTGCCCGCAAGGCCATATATTACTTACCTAGAGAGCTCACTATTGTGTACATAACATGTGTATATATTCCACCTACAGCAAATACACACAATGCTGCTCAACTTGAACTTTTAAGACTACACATAAACAGCACACAGACAAACGCACCTGATGCCTTAAAATAGTCACTGGTGACGTTAATAGGTGTGACGTGACTAAATACTTGACTGGGTTTGAACAACGAATCACATGTGTCACCAGATGAAACAACACGCTAGACGTTCTTTACTGCATCTTTAGACAGATGTGACCACTGTCTAGTGTCGGTTCAGCCAAGATATCGGCCTCTCGTCAAAAGGGAGTCCCCAACTAAAGTAATGGAAGGTGCGCACTTGGACTGCAGGCGATGGAAAACCCTCCATGCCTAACTGGAAATCACAGACTGGTTAATGTTCTTGAACACGGCTAAGAATTATACCAGAACTTGCTGGCACCGTTTGTTGTAATATTAATTTTTATGTAGACACATTGTGCCTAATAAATCAATAAAGATATATCCCAAAAACAAACCGTGAGTAACACGTGAAATCAAAGGAGCAAATAAGGATAAGAAGTAGGACTTTAAGAGTAGGAATAGAGAGCGCATGTCAACAGCCCAGAAAGAGCTTAACGCTGTTATAAAATAAGCGAAAAGATATGTATAAAAACAAAATTGAAAAGGTTTTTTGTCCGGTTTGGGAGCGCGTGAACTTGATGGGTGGTTGTAAGAGGAAAGGAAACAGCAGTGTAGAGGGTGACAAATAATGTATGCAGATGATCTTATTAAATTTTACGCCATATTTGATTGTTAGGATTTTAGAAGTGAAAGACACAATAGACTTAATCTTTTATATAAAAAATAAGCAACGAGATATCAAGCAATATGATACAATTGTCAGAAAACAAGGTACTATGGAATCTAAAGAAATGATAGCTGGAAAAGCTCTGGGCCCCAATGCTCTTCTTCCCAGTGTGTTAAAGTTATGTGCCAATGAATTGAGTAGAGTTGTATGTGATATTTTTAATCTCTCACTAAAGGAAGCTGTATTTCCTGGAAAACATCAAGGATTGTCAGTCAGTAAGTAAGAGTTTCTTCTCTTTCCAGAGGTTGGATGCCATGTTCTTCCATCTTTCTTGTTCAAGCGCTATCTCGCAACACTCGTTGATTGTCATTCCAGTCGAGACCTCCACGTTCTTGATCCAGCTTGTTTGCGTCCTTCATTTACCTCTCGTGCCTTCTACCATGCCCTCTACGATCTTCTTCTGTTATAAACTGTGCCTTCACAGTTACCATGTCCGTAGTATTTAATTTTCGCTCTTTCGCTGCTTTGAGGAGCTGTTTTTACTTGATATTTATCATCTCTAGTATCTCAAGGTTTGTTTTCTTTTCTTTCCAAGAGGTTCTTGTTATTCTTGTAAAAATCCACATATCTAAAGCATCTATTCTTTTTTCAATATCCGAAGTCAGAGTCCAAGTTTCACTTCCATAATGTCGACCAGTTATAACATTTGCTTCGTCTTAGTCTTGTTTGAAGTGATACATTTGAACTAGTAGGGATCTGCTTTAATTTAGAAAAATTCTTTGCCATTCATATCCTTTTCTTTATTAATTTTATGTCTCATTTTTTCCATCTTCTGTTATTAGTTGGCCAAAATATACAAAACTTTGAACTGGTTCCACTCCTTTAATTTTATTTATAACAGATCTTTCCTTTTTCTTAGAAATAGCAAGAGTTTTTGTTTTCTTATTATTTATCAGGAGGCCATATTTTCCACTTATACTACTGTTACTAGTTTTTGGAGATTTTTTTCAATTTCTTCCAGGATCACTGTATCATCGGCATAATCATCATAGTTTGTTAATTTTTTACACTTCCAGCCTGTACTCCAGGACCATCTTTTATTTCTCTCAATATAAAATCTGTATTATTGTTGAATTGTATTGTACCTGTCCCTGGAAAAACAGAACATCTTATGTTTGAAAGATTTAACATCTCTTGCAATTACATCATGTGCTATGAAAGTATTTGAGATGCCTGTTTTTATCCACCAGGCAAGTTTATGATTTTGTAGACCCTTATCAATACACTTATAAACTTATAGATCCAACACAGGAGTTGATGATGCAATCACTCTCTCACAATCTTCACAATGTTGACACTCTTTTGGATTCGTTGGGATCACGCGTAAGGTTAATGTTTTTTCCAATTTCTCTAGTGCTTTTAACAATATTCAACCTCATCTTTTGTGTGACAAACTGATTTATATGAACGTTTTTCCATGGTTTATCACCTGGATCAACGATTATATATGTTACATGAAGACCTCAGTTTGTAAAACTAAATCCTTCAAAAGTATGTGATGTTATTGTTATTGCTAATACTGTAGCACCTCAAGGTACTGTTTTGTAACCCTTTCTCTTTTCTTTATACACATCAGACATAGTGATTGTTACATTGATAAATACGCTGACGACACTGTTTCGACAGGCATTATTGTTGACGACAAAACCGCTAACTATGAGCAATAAATAAAAAAAATCATTTGTCGAATGGTGCGACACCAATCATCTAATTCTCAATGTTAGCGAGACTAAGGAAATTGTTATTGGTTTTCGGAAAAAAGCTGAACAACATGATCACATTATCCTAAAAGATACAAATAAAAAAGTAGAGAGGGTAGACACGTTTAGATATCTCGGCGTAGAGATTGACAGAAAACGGACTTGGAAACAAAACACTGAGGCTATTTCAAAGAAAAGCAAAACCCCGATTATACTGCGCGAGGAAATTACGTTGTTTTAAGATCTCACAAGATTTGCTTTAATTGTTTTCATTCGTTCATGGCAAGCAGAACACTAACGTTTGATTTGGTATGTTGGGGAGGCAACATGTCAAAACAAGATAGGGAGATACTTGACAAAATAATTAAAACTGCAGGTGGGGTGGTAGGTAAAATACAAGACACTATGTCACTATGTAATCGTAACATTGCATTTTACCAAAGTATCAGTTTATACCACTTTTTCTGATTAATGGTATTATTAATGTACAATGTGAATTATTCTTTGAAAATTTTAAGTAGTATGTATTTTAGCAAATGTATTTTTTGTATGTTTTAGAACATGTCGTTTTCAATCTCCTTTGATGGTATTAATAAAGTCGTTTTATCTTATCTTATCTAACCTATCTTAAATAGAGAGATGGGAAAGAGAGTGAGGGAAGAGGAGAGAATGAAGGTAGAAAAAGGAAGGGAGAGGGTAAGGGGCATAGAGAGAGAGGGAGAGAAAGAGAGAGAGGGGGAAAAGGAAAGGGAGAGAAGTGAGGAGAGGGAGACACAAAGAACGTCATTTTGATATACCCAGAAAATAGAAGGGGCAGTATCTGAGAGAGACCGCAAACCAAGTATAGAAAGACAGACAGACAGAGATAGAGAGAGATAGAGAGAGAGCGGGAGAGAGAGAAAGGGAGAGAGAGACACAGAGAGAGAGGAGGGGAGGGAGAGAGACACAGAGAGAGAGGGGTGATAGAGAGAGAGACAGAGAGAGAGAGACAGAGAGAGAGGAGGGGGGAGAGGAGAGGGTGAGAAAGAGGTCGATGATGTGAGATAGACAGAGAAAAGCTGAGATAGGGGATGAAAGAGAGTTAGCGAAAGTTGAAGACAAAAAGACAAACATGTAGAGGGACACACTGACATACATACCGGAGAAATGTTAGCATGTTATGCATTTGTAACGGCTTTCAAATCGCAAAGTCTATTCATTATTTTATGAATACTGTACTGTACTAAGGCTATAATGTATCGTGAACGTCAAACACATCGATAAGTTTCGAAGTATTATTTATAAATGAATACCTAGGTTACGATGCATCGGCAATGTTAGAACTTCCATGTAAAAATAGTTAAAGAAAAAAAAAAGAAACTTGTTTTAGTGCAAGATGTTTTTTATCTTGTAAGTACGTTTTGATTGACTACACGTTTCGAGCATCTGTTCTTTTCAGTCTACCTTCTTTTTGCCTTTACTTAGTCTTTTTTTAAAGATTTTTTTTCATTATTTGGCTATTGCTTATTAAAAAAATACTTCTAGCACCTGCCCATTTCCTAGATGCTCGAAATGGGCGCAGTTTTCTTCCAATTAATGCAATTTTTGGCTAATGTCAATAAAAACAACCTCCTCTTCGCATCCTGTAGTTCCAATGCAGATCTAACGGTTTGTTTACAGGTTTAGAGCACTTAGTTAATCATCTCAAAGCCACTTTGAGCTACCTTTCCCTTTAAGATAATTTCTATGGAAATAAACTACTTTTCAAACCGCCCGCTCCGCCCCTCAGTTTCTATTCAAATTAAAGCGATCCCTATTTCACCTAGAGTAAATTTTGTTTGTTTTGTGCTTGCTGTTGCAGATGTTGATGTTGTCTTTAATGATGTTGCTGTTGTTGTTGTTGTTGTTGTTGTTGTTGTTGTTGTTGTTGTTGTTGTTGTTGTTGTCGTCGTCGTCGTTCTATGTGTTGTTGTGGGTCCTGTTTTTCTTTTAGGTGTTGTTTTGGGTAAGATGCCAAATAAGCCTGCTTTTCGCATCCTCTAGTCCTCTGACCCCAATGAAGATCTAGTGATGTTTACAACCATGGAGCACCTGTTAATAATTTCAAAGCTGCCTTCAGTTGCCTTTTTTGTTCTGTTCTTTGCTACTTTCGTTGAGTGCTTTTTGGCTAATGTCCAGCATAATATTTTTCTCAGCCGCTAGTATAGTCCGAACGAAAATCCAGCAATATTTACATCTGGCACAGAGCGTCTGGTGTAACGTACCAACCATCTACAGGTCATATAAGACTACTATAACACTAATTTCGTCCACTACAGGATATGGCACTCCAGGTCAAACTTCCATCTGCCTCTGCTTTTGGCAGTCCTGATTTGTGCCATACCATGTGTTGTAGTTAGTACTAATTCATCTCTCCATCCCCTCGTATGTCTTTCTCTTCATCTTTTTTCAGTCTTGTACTGCATTCTGGCTATATGCCCCGATCTTTTCCATTTTTATTTCGCCCCAAAGTTCACAACACCTTTCAGTTTTGTCATAGTACTAAAATTTCAAATTGAGTAAATACTTTATTTTTTTCCCTTTCTCTAGCATTCTTCATTCCATTGACCCCTCCGTGGTTAAAATTTTTTGCTTTGATAAGCCAACATGCTAGACCTGCGTGGATTTCTCAGTTATTTATTTCCGAATTCGCCTAAACTCAAAGATTAAGGATTTGGAGGTCTGACTTAGCCTGGAAAGTGCTCACCGCGAGCGTCTATACACCTGGCTCTGATCGTTGCAGTCACAGCTAATTCAGCCTGAACATAACCAGATGGCTGCTCTCCACGCGAGCTGAGTGGACCTAAATTGGGAGCTGACGGTGGTCAAATGGCTCACACACACGCACTCTTACTGCGAGAGGTCTAAGTCGCTTCTAATTAATAAGTTAATCAAGTAGTTAGGGGCTTGTCATTGTTCAAACATGTTGGCTGAGTCATAGAAAAAACGTAGTTGGTGAGAAAAATCCTATGTGTTTGGGTTAATGATTTGAACTTTAATCAGCTTGCTCTGTAAAGCTCATTTCTTTTATTGGCATATCCAAGCTTCAAGTAATAAAAACATGGTCCTTATTTCTGCCTTCTGCAAGAAACTAAAATCTTCGCCATCATGAGAACAAGCATCTACCATATGCTTATGAATGTATGTTGAGTGTTTCTGTATGTTAACTAGATATGTGTTCCACTTTTAATCGTTTTTTTGAAAAAACGACTATTACTATAACATTGAGAAAGTTTAATTAAAAAAAACAACAACAAGAAATATAGAAGAAAAATATTGTTAGGAGTCTAAGAAGCATAACGTCGTTAGTATGACTTTTTTGCATTTTATTTCTATTATAACAAAATGATAAACCTTTAAAAAATTGTACTTTGAAATTGATCACATAATCATTCTCTCTTTTACTTTTTTATTATATAGAATACTAAGTTCGTACCAAGCTTGTGTTTCGTTATTTTCTTTACATCTTTCATCACCCGTTTTCGCTAATAATCATTTTTCCCCTAGCAAATGTATGTGTCTGGTAATTTAATGAGAAATGGAGAGGGAAGCAGAGAGGGAGAGAGACAGAGAAAGGCAGGCATAGTGAATGACGGAGAAGAGAGGAGACCCAGACACAGTGAGGGATGGAAAGAAAGGAGAGTTTAAGTTTGTGTTTTAGTTGGTTTTAACGTCCAAAAAGAGATGGAGAGAGAGATAGAGAGCGAAAAGAGAGAGAGTGGGGGAGAGAGAGAGAGGGAGAGAGAGAGAGAGAGAGAGAGAGAGAGAGAGAGAGAGAGAGAGAGAGGGAAAGTGTGAAGGAGAGAAACAAGAGAGGCTAAAAGAAAGAGGAAACGAAAAGAGAGAAAGAGAGAGAGAGAGAGAGAGAGATAGAGAGAGAGAGATAGAAAGAAAGAAAGAGAGAGAGAGAGAGAGAGAGAGATGTTGATATTTTACAGGGAACGCAATTAGCAGAGAATTTTATGACAAATTGATAAGCCGATTTGTCATTGGGTTTTTATTTCGTTTTGTGTTTTTTTATATGTTGTTGTTGTTGTTTTTTCTCTGATTTCATAAACAATCTCCTCTTTTGAAATCAAAGTAAACCCCTATTTCTCTGCTAAGGTTAAAAAGACTTTTAAGCTGTGAAGCTAATCTAAGTTTGAAAGAAAGATTTCCATGTCAAAAAGGCCATACTTTTTTCCTTTTGAAAGCTTTTAATTAGGCAAGGAAAGAGAAGGAGATTACATGAGGTCATAGTCTTTGACGAAAGGCAAGAGACGAGGTAAAGAGAGATTGTATAGAGAGATAGACAGGTATAGAGAGAGAAAGAGCGCGAGATAGAGACAAAGTGAGCCGGAGACAGAGACAAAAAGAGAAAGAAAGAAAACCAGAGAGAGAGAGAGAGAGGAGAGAGAGAGAGAAAGAAAGGAGAGAGAGAGAGAGAGAGAGAGAGAGAGAGAGAGAGAGAGAGAAGAAGAAGAAGCAAGTAAGAAAAAAATGGACCTTTCATAACGAAGAAAAACAAGGATAGAGAGAGAGAGAGAGAGAGAGAGACGAAGCAAGTCAGAAAAAATGAACCTTTCATAACGAAGAAAAACAAGGATACTTCTAAATTTCCAACAAAACAAAAAAAAATAATATTAAGGCCTACAACAAGGACTGCGCATTAGAAATCTAGAAATACCAACACCAGCAACCATCAAACTGTACATTTAAAGAACGTTCATGCGACAGAAGTATGAAAACGCCTACAAATCCATTTGTTTGAAATACGGTTGGTAACATTAGAAGTCTTAGTACTTGGGACCAGACAAAATTCTTTTACAAAAGCAGCCCCAAAAATCGGAAAACTAGTCAAATGTTCTTTTTTTCTTCTAGGTAGTATTTTTTAAATCAGATTCTTCATTATTGGTTTGTACGGTTCAGAAAATTTTCAATTTAGATGCATAAAATAATGCATTCACCGGAGAATGAAATAGCCACACAGTCGAAAAATAATTTCGCAAAGCATGAGGAGAAAGAGAGTTCTAGATAATGTAACTTGACCAATTTGTATGCCAAATATTTCAACAATAGAAGGTTAAGTCGCCGAATTGATGGAGTATTTTATAGAACAAGAGTGACGAATACAATTCTTTGTTAAAGATATTTGCATAGTTAAGACACAATGGTACTTAGATAGCATTTACAGCTTTTCCAGCGTACAAAGCAACAACGTGATCTGCCCTGAGAGGTCCCAGTTATGTACGCTTAGGATCTGCTCTAACTGGGCTTGAAAATTCAAATGTATAGCTTTGACTCTCACTTCAGCTAGAATTAGAATGGTGTTTGACTTACCTCGATTGGGTGAAATTTGTTTGATCTGTGGTTGGTCTTGATCTGGGAAACGACAAGTATTAGAATAGTTTTTAATTGACGTATTGTGTAAATTATAATAACAATAACAACACCAATAATAATAATAATCCGGGTTCAATCCTTGCTTCATGTTTTACGGGTTGGTCGACTCCAGTTAAATTTAACCGGCTAAGACAGGAGTCTTGGTATTTCCGTTATGTAGACGTCAGTCTATTGAGCAATCCGGAATTCAACTTCGTTGCTTAAGTAGGTAGTTGTAGTTGAGTTGGTTTAACGTCCAACATCAGCACTATTTAGGCTATATTGTGGACGTACCCCAAGACTGACGTCTGACAAGTATATGTGATGATACACACGAGACAGGGCGGGGATATCATGACTCCTCTCTCATCCGATCACATTTAACTGACACCGACCCAACCAGTAGGGAGAATTGATATCTTATATGTGGGATTTTACTAGCAACCAATGTAGATGCTTAGGGAGAGATACTACGTGGTACCGCTTTCTTTTTCCTATTACCATTCTAGCAGCAGTACTTCGGCATCTACAACCTGTCCAGACTCAAGGTAGATAAATTTAAATATGAAAGAGTTACAGTAGTCCGACCGACAAAGAATGAGGGCTGAAGCAAGAGTTTATTATATTTCGTCCAGATATTTTGTCATTGCGCTTATTCTTAGCTTGTTTTGAAAACATCATGTCCAACATTTATTTGTGTAATTTCATTATCTTTCAGTTGATTCATGACATCAAATAGTAAACAATCTGTTTTGTCACTGTTCAGCTGAAGTTTGTTTGCAATCATCCAGTTTCTTACTTCCTTAATACAAACCTCAAAGTTCTTACAAGCCCAGGGAAATCTGATAGTAAAATTGATTTATAAAGCTGAGTATCATCCGATTACTTATAACGCTCTAAATCATATACGCCTATCATAATTAAACTGAAGGGTTTTTGTGCATAATGTGTAAAGTATAGGAACAGCACAGAGCCCTGGGAAAACCAAGTTTCAAGTCAAAACAAGCAGACTTTTTATCGTCACCTTATTTAGTTAGAAAGTCAGTTAATTAGTTGGTTTTTTCTGTCAGTCGTTTACTTGTTTAACTGGTATAGTTGTCGAATCAGCCAGTTAGTTGTTTAGTTAGTTAATTACCGTAGTCATTTAATTAGTTCATTCAGTCAGCCCATTAATTAGTTATTTGTTCAATTATTTAGTCAGTTAGTTAGTCAATAATTCGGTCAGTTAGTCAGTTAGCCAGTAAGTTAGTTCTTTAGTTAGTCCGCCAGTTAGTTATTCAGTTGTTTAGGCAGTTAGTTATTCAGTTATTCACTTAAATTTGTGACATAGATAGCTATATGCATCTGCCCAGTTCAGCACAAAAAATGATCACGGGGCTTTACTTGTAGAGTGACCAAAGTTCATTTCTGAAGTATTGTAAATCTACGAAATTTTAAGAAGGACAAAAAATTATAAGTTTTTTCAGGTGAAGAGTAATAATTGCATTGCACTATTGATATTGAGAGTCAAATAATCCTAAGAAAAGAAAAATCAGATCTAACTTTATCCTTTAGAAGTTTCGTGTTCTAGATTTTCCCCCAAAACTGATGTAAATCTGGGGAGAACTGTAGAACCAGGTGAAGGTCCGAACCTAAAACCTCGCCGATGTCCATCTAGAGCTCAACAAACTGATCCACTGCCGCTCCTAAATACGGATGGGCAATAATGGCATAAGGGAGTAATTATTATTCTCTATAGAGGGAGGGAGAGAACTCTATCGGGTTAACAGGTTCTCCTATACGGCGACAGGGCATAATTGAGTAAGTAATTACTTTAACTTTTAAAGTGCGTAATTTTTTTAATCTCTAGGGACGCTCCCTAAAGTGTATTAAATTTAAAATGTATAGATCTAGGGACTACAGAGCTGTCCAATGATAAAGCTCAATTTGACGTTTGTTACTGCCGCTCCTAAATACGGCGACAGGGCATAAGGGATTAAGTAATTACTTTCATCTTTACAGAGCGTACAATTTTTTTTAATCTCTAGGGACGCTCCCTAAAGTGTATTAAATTTAAAATGTATAGATCTAGGGACTACAGAGCTGTCCAATGATAAAGCTCAATTTGACGTTTGTTACTGCCATTGTTTGTCTACTTCAGTGGCTCTGCCTGATACTTGTCAAAGCCGAGCTCACTACTACTGTATAACAGTGAGTCTGATTTCGAAAGAGTTTTCCCGCTTTGCTTTCAACATAATTATCCCGCTTTGTTTTCAACAGAATTATCCCGCTCTGTTTTCAACAGACGTAATGCTCAACCAGCCGAAACGCCAATGTGACATTTATAATTACTTTGCAAGTTTTAATACGCACTCTTTTGAAGACTTAAGCCGTTACGATATTTAGAGTAACAGACGCTTTAGGGACGTTATTGCTTGATGGCTTGTTTCTTTGTTTGTAGTTGTTGCTTAGCGTCCAACGTCAGCACTATTTGGCTATATTGTGGACAGGCCTCACTACTGACGCCTGACAAGTTTATGGGTTGCCACACATAGACAGTGCGGGGAAACCGCGACTTTGTCTCAGTCGATCAAATTAGACTAACACGGATCCAACCGATATGCACTCACCAGTGCGGGACTCGAACCAAGGACCTCCTGCGTCGGAAGCCGGTGTTCTGCAATGGTATAGCGCGCGGCTTTTAAAGCGGAGGTTGTAGGTTTGATCCCCTGCCAGGACATTTTGACTTCTACGTAGCTTCTGGTCGGATCGGTACATGTTGTGAAGTTAGTTTTACGTCCAACATCAGCACTGTATAGGTTTTATTGTGGACGGGCCCCAAGACGGAGGTCACATTAAACTGACACCGACCCAACCAGTACGGAGCGAAATTGCCAGGGCTCGAACCACGAACCTTTTGCATCGGAAGCCGATGTTCTACCCCAGGGCCACCGCGCCCCTCTGGATTGGTAAAGTATGCCAGACCACACGCCACGTATCGAAAGCATTGTGAACTCTCTATGTAAAACGTCTCACTATTAAGCTTTAATCTCTGGTTATATCGCTTGGGAATCCTTGTTGTGGACAGGCCGAGACAGCAGTCTTCACAACTATTATCGTCCACACGCGGATGTAGACTTGTTTCAAGTCTGACGCTCGAGGTATAATTCTATTTTGTTGCTTACTGTCCAACATCAGCACTATTGATGCTATATTGCGGACGAGTTATAAGATTAACACGTGAAAAATTAACGTGCTTTATAGGATCCCCCAGGGGAACCTAGGAGACGTTAAACCCGATCACATTATACTGACGATGACATTCGCCGTATAGGATCCCCCAGGGGAACCTAGGAGACGTTAAACCCGGAGAGAGGGAGAGCATTCTCTCCCTCCCTCTATACTCTTAACTCTCTCTCTCACGTGAAAAATTAACGCGTAGTCCCACAGAGAAAGGGCGGGGATACCATGTCCCACCCGCTCACATTATACTGACGATGACAATCATCCAATCAGCGGGACAGGAAATCGGATAAATAAGTTTTTGACTTGGTTTCGAACCAGGGACCTCCCAGTAAGGAGACGAAAGCTATACATGAACCACTTGCGCAGGTTCGCCCCTCAGGTCAATCTATATTTGCAGAACTGTATAAAGCCCAAATTCCGTATTCTTAAGTCCTTTCCGTTAGGGCTGGAAGCTAAGTTTAAAATAGTAAAAAACTTGGCTGACAACCCTGTTGGTATAAAGGTCTATAGTAGAGGCACTAACACGTTGAGCTGATATTTTGCTGTTACAACTATAAACTGTAGCATTATATACAATAATAACACCACTATTGCCCGTCAATGACGGTATTAAAAATTAGAACAGTCATCAATCATGATCGTATGGAGCCATCTGCTCTACAGTAATAACAACAACAACAACAACAACAACAACAACAACAACAACAACAACAACAACAACAAAAACCAAAATTAATTAGCAGATTCTGTGTGGTCTTGTCAAGATCAAAATCTTAAAAACTAAATTAATTACATCTCTGTCTTGTTCTTAAACTTTTTGTAAATAAAGTTAAGAAGTCACACACGTTTTTTTTCAAAGTGTATTTTCGTCTACAAAAGAGCGTCATTATTTTCTTACTCACCTTTTGGGCTCCAAATCTCCTACGCTCGTTCTTGCATGTACTGCAACCGAATGCTTTGAACACCCTCTTTCTTTCGTTGCTGTTCTTGTATATTATTCTTACTTGCTGCTTGTTGTTTGTAAAGTATAGCTGTAGTGTAGACAAAGAAACACAATTGTATAAATGCTGCCTCAACTTAGATCTGGAAAACAAACCAAGTGTGGATGAATATCGGTACTGCGGGCTGCGTTCTGATTTTCAAGTTCTTTTAAGTTTCTCAAAACTGTATCCAGTCCTGATAGAAGCCGGCACCTGTCTGATTCGGAGACTGGAAATAATTCCTCTCTAATTCTCTCCCCTCTCTTTCTCTTCCTATTCCTGTCGCGCGTGAGTCTGAATGGTTGGCTAGAACTTGTACTCACTCGCGTTACTGAGGGGTGGGGGAGTGGTGGGTGGTTGGATGGTGAGGGAGGCAGGGGGACATGTGTATGGTTGTAAGGGGATAGGTTTTTTAACGCATTATTGGACAGTCTAATAATAATTCCAGAGAAAGAGAAATGTTATTACGGTGCAATACTAAAATTTAAAAAATTCCGCCGCATGGATTGCTTGTGCTTGAGAAGAAAAGTAGTAGTAGTAGTAGTAGTAGTAGTAGTAGTAGTAGTAGTAGTAGTAGTAGTAGTAGTAGTAGTAGTAGTAGTAGTAGTAGTAGTAGTAGTAGTAGTAGTAGTAGTAGTAGTAGTAGTAGTAGTAGTAGTAGTAGTAGTAGTAGTAGTAGTAGTAGTAGTAGTAGTAGTAGTAGTAGTAGTAGTAGTAGTAGTAGTAGTAGTCGTCGTCGTCGTCGTAGTAGTAGTAGTAGTAGTAGTAGTAGTAGTAGTAGTAGTAGTAGTAGTAGTAGTAGTAGTAGTAGTAGTAGTAGTAGTAGTAGTAGTAGTAGTAGTAGTAGTAGTAGTAGTAGTAGTAGCCGATGGCAGAGTGGTTAAGCACACTGGTCTTCGCCTTGGCAAGGCGATGGGTGCCGAGTAGAAGGTGCGGGTTCGATCCCCGTCCATGTCATTTGTCTAAAAATGTGTCTTTGTCTACTTGTCTTATCTGTTGGTCTAAGCTAGACCTAGGTTTGTGGCTGTCCCTTTCTAACCTATTTTCACCTTATTCCCTCAGTCGCTAGCATCATTATTTGGTCCCTAGGTCTAGCTCCGTCTGTTAAAGCCTCTATAGTTGTTGGCCTGCTTCTCTGTATCATAGTAGTAGTAGTAGTAGTAGTAGTAGTAGTAGTAGTAGTAGTAGTAGTAGTAGTAGTAGTAGTAGTAGTAGTAGTAGTAGTAGTAGTAGTAGTAGTAGTAGTAGTAGTAGTAGTAGTAGTAGTAGTAGTAGTAGTAGTAGTAGTAGTAGTAGTAGTAGTAGTAGTAGTAGTAGTAGTAGTAGTAGTAGTAGTAGTAGTAGTAGTAGTAGTAGTAGTAGTAGTAGTAGTAGTTAGAAAGGGACAGCCACAAACCTAGGTCTAGCTTAGACCAACAGATAAGACAAGTAGACAAAGACACATTTTTAGACAAATGACATGGACGGGGATCGAACCCGCACCTTCTACTCGGCACCCATCGCCTTGCCAAGGCGAAGACCAGTGTGCTTAACCACTCTGCCATCGGCTAGTAGTAGTAGTAGTAGTAGTAGTAGTAGTAGTAGTAGTAGTAGTAGTAGTAGTAGTAGTAGTAGTAGTAGTAGAAGTAGTAGTGGTGGAAGTGGTTGTACTAGTAGTAATAGTAAAAGTAGTAGTACCAAAAGTAAAAGTAGAAATAGTTGTAGTCCTAGTAGTGTCGAATGACTACATCTTCATTATTCAGCCCGTCAATACGAAGATGTTATGCTGACGTCGATAGCCACTATTTCAGCATTTTTCTTACGTTTTTTATAGGGCAGTGTAGGATTATAATGATAATAATAATTTTATTATGGTTGGTTGTTTCGAATTGTTTCAATTACATCTGCTATGCATAATACTAAAAGTTGCTTCTGTGAATTGTCTTATTTTGTTTGACAAGATTCTTCCCGCGCGAATTTGGCCTTTAACCTGTTTTTAGGACCTAAAGTTTTTTTTAATGTTATTTGAACAATGAATAACAATCTATGTCTTATGTGTGTTGTTTTTGTGGTTGATGTTATTTTTTTTCTAGTTGCTCTGGTTGTTGTTGCTGTTGTTGCTCCTGTTTTTGGTGTTATCTATCCAGTTTGGGATTTTGCACTACCATACAAAGCCATTTTTTATATCTGCAAGGTTGTTAATCTGTTGTATAGTCGTGTATATCGTTTCGTCTTTGTTTGGATTCAATAGAAGGAATCAAGCTCTTAGATCATTCAGGGGCGGTTAGCCGAACAAAAAGGTGGAAGGCACAGTTTCGTAGAGAGAGTAAGAGTAGCACATCGGGCATATTGTGGGAATCTGAGCCCATTGCGTTCTGTGGGTTCAAGAGTTCTAAACGCCTAAGCTATTAATGCCGCACAATGAGGTAAAATGAAACACGTCCTTAACTTTGGCAAATGCAATTCTTATAAGAGCGCGAGCTTGTTTAATTCGAAAATTGTTAGGCTTCTATTCGGGGATTGCTCGGTTGAGTTCTACGATTGGGCAATGTTTGTCGGTGTTCGAGTTTGTTCTCTACTGGTTGGGATGGTATTAGAATAGACTGGTCGGCTGAGACGGAAGTCCTGGTATCCCAGAAAATTTTTCAGACCTTAGTCTTGGAGTCCGTCCGCGATGGAGCTTCATTGATTGTTGACTTTTAACTAAAAGAAATTACCAACAAAACAATGAACAAAGATACTGTATTAATGTGTTAAATCGCGAACGATCATATTCTGTTTTGAAAAATGGTGCTCATGCATATCAGTCAATAGTGTTTTCGAGTGATAAGCGGAACGTCGAGGGTTCGAATCTCAGATGGTTTCGCCAAACTCTATACAGGTTTCGTGTGGAAAAACCAAGAGGACGTAAAACCAACCGGAGATTACATTTTTTTCCTAACTTAATTGAGCAAAATGGCGTAAGAAAGATGAGTCAAGCTTCGGAGAAACCCGTACTAAATTTAGTCACGCAATAGAGGTAATTGTCGTCATCACGAAACCATACGCAGTTCCTTTTTCTTCTTTTTTTATGGTGATTTTCAAGTCTAACATCTTTACTAATGATCAAACGATTAGAAGATAAAAGGGAGATAAACAGACTGGGAAAGGGGTGGAGAGAGAGAGAAAGAGAGAGAGACAGAGATAGAGAGAGAGAGAGAGAGAGAGAGAGAGAGAGAGAGAGAGGCGGAGTAGAGAGAGAGGGGGGATTAGAGCGAGTTAGAGAGAGAGAAATAGAGATGGAGAGAGCGTGAGACGGGAACAAGTGCGAGAAATTGTCTTTTTGCACTTAAACCTATATTTGTATATGAAAGGTTTAAAAAAGTGTAATTACTTGAATATAACTGTCAAGGCATAAACCTGACACGAAGTATGTACACAAAGAAACTTTAAAAAAGGGCGGTGGATTTTCCCTCAGACAGGATTCTCTGAAAGGAACTTGATTTTTTACTTTCTTTCCAGTCTACCGCTAAAATCGCTAATCAGGGGAAGTCACTTTGTCCGTGCTGATGAAAATAGACGTATTTCAAAAGAATTCAAAGTCTTTTCAACTAGGCCCAGATCTAAAATTTGAAAACGGTTTCGTAAACCATATGAAAAGATTGAAGTCATGAAAATTGAAAATAATTCCCTTTGCCTAAACACGTCATCACTTTTGATGCTCATAAATACGTCATTATTTTGTACGTTTTTCAGTAAGCTTACGTCATCACTTTTGGTGCCATCTAGTCGTCATATGGTAAGGATATTGCGTAAAGGCAAGTTCAATGCATTCTATCAATCAAACCTATTGAATTGCTGCATCCAATTTAAAAAGATTTAACATTCACGATTTAACTGGCTACATTACTCTTTACAGACAGATTATGTCTATTTACAAGGGCATAATTATTACCATTATTTTCCTTGGGTGCTAAACTGTAAACCATTTTATGGAACTGTCATCCAAATGGCTTCCTATGAGTCATATGTGTTTCTCAAAGCAATTCTGGTCTCGGCGGAATATCAAGTTTATTCTAGTCGTGTCGTCTACATTCATGTCTCGTTATAGTGCTGTAGATGTTGCAGCAAACAGTTGTTTTTTTTTTATTACTGACGGTAGGAAAAGTCTCCATGGTTTTGTTCACTGGCCACAAACATAAAGGTAGCTGATTATGTCGTATGGAACCACAAATAGCCTTTCTAGAAACCCAAAAACAATAACTATCTACATCAAGAATTGTGAAATATATATGATCAAAAAATCACCGCCTAAGTACCTTCAATACATTCTTGCAAGCCTTGCTACACCGATTTATCTCATTTGCCAAGAAAAGAAATATACACAGATAATTCTCAAATGCCCGAGAAAAAAAAATAATCCCTCCAAATTCCTTCTTCCTTAAGTTAACAGACCCATAAATTACTTATCAATAATCTAAAATCTTTCCTGCTAACTTGGAATCCCAGAACCTCGAAGATGGCTGAGTTGAGAAAGGCTCATGGAAAGATTTCAAAGAAATGAAAGACAACACCCGTTTGTGTAGTCCGGGTTTGTTTGCTCAATTATATTTTGAAATGCGTGAGCTGTTCTCTTTAGAGCGAGAGAGAGAGAGAGAGAGAGAGAGAGAGAGAGAGAGAGAGAGTGTTCTCTCCTTCCCTCCGGGTCTAACGTCTCCTAGGTTCCCCTGGTGGCTCCTATACGGCGACGGGTCCCACACGAGGCAGGGCGGGGATACCATGATAACATGACGTCTGTCTCAGTCTTTCACATTATACCGACCAAACCAGTTACAGGGGACGAACATCGGACAAATAAATCTGGGATCATGGGATTAGATCCTCTGATCTCCTGATCTGGAGACCAACGCTCTACCACTTGAGCCAGTTTACCCTGAGCTGGTGTCTTCCTCTTCTTTCTATGGCGACTCAGTGGTAGAGCAATGGCCCCCGTTCGCGAGGTCCTGGTTGTAGGCCTTGATCGTATACTATACATTTTCTTTTTTTTACCAGATTCCGTCCTCAACTGTTGGGTCGGTGTCAGTAGTTGTTGTTGTTGAGTTGTTTTAACGTCCAACAGCAGAGGGAGCAAAGTCGCCAGGGCTCGAACCCGGACCTTTTGCGTCGGAAGCCGATGTTCTACCCCAGGACCACCGCGCCCCGCTCGGTGTCAGTATAATACGACTGACTGAGACAGGATTCCTGGTATTCTATGCACGGTAGCACATACAAATGTCAGATATTAGCATGTGGATCCGTCCCCGTATTTATAATCTCCTTGAGAAAATAGGAGCTTATCTCCACGAAGAATGTAGCATCATTAATATTTAACACACCAAAGATACGTAGTAAATTAGAAATGAGACTACTTTACATCTTAGGGAGGGATTGACCAAGAATTTACCAATTGGAAGATAATCTTGTGATAATTTTAGCATATTGCTCAGGTTTCTTTCTTCTGTTGGAGTTGAATTCAGGCCAATGTTTAAATATATTCAAGAATTAAACAAAAGTCAAAGTTTCAAACAAAGAACATGACCGTTCCGGGAAATTTTTTAATGAATTCGTTAGTTCTGATTGATGTCCGTTTCTATGGCTTTACTAGGCCTAATGATCCAGCCATTTTTCTGTCCTGGTTTTTTTTTTTAATCCGCCGTCCTAAATCCCTACTTTAGATTAAGACTTTGGCGGCTTAAAAATTGCCAGCTGCAAATTTTCTATAAGGTGTCAATGGAATCTTTTAAAAGATGTATCAAAAGAGGTTGTTTTTTTTTATGGAAAATGAAAGAAAAAAAGAGAGGCATTATAAACCATCAACTATCATGTAAACAAATTTGGTTGTAAGTACAATGTTGTAGTAAGCTTACAACTCTTCGTAAACTTTCTTATTCGCATCTTAAGACCAACGTAAGCGTATCAAAGCGTTGTGCTTAAGACCCCCTGTGTTATAAGTACAACAGTGTTATGGGCTTGAACCGTGGACTAAAGGTTATTTTTTATATTAAAAAGAATTACTGCGGGATCTATTTCGAGCAACTTTGTACCTACTGCTCTTAACCATGAGAAATTGCTTGGTTGTTGTTTGGTTTTTTTATTCGTCAAGCTCGTGATTTGGAGATAATTATTTATAGAGACACGAGGATATACTTGCTAAAAGAGTTCTGGGTGAAGATGAAAAGTAAGCTTTTAAATACTTTGAGAGTGTAACTGGCGAACGGGAAATAACGAAGAAAAAAAACGGAAAAAACTATAGAGCTACAAACCCTACGCCAAAAAGCATAAGGCTTCGGACTTTCTTACACTTCTTTGCATACATCATTTGAACTCTTTGTTGTATGGTTGTGTGCGCTGCTTTGTAAATGTTAAAATAAAAACTAGATGACCCAAATAATTGTCAAGACAATTCTCGAAACAATCTTTGATACAGAGAACAGTTTTGGCAAGTTATAATTATAACTTTAACTGTTTACTCTCAGTCAATTCAAAGTTGTTTGGCGTATTAAGATTTTAAGCATTTCTTTGCACTAAGCCAATGAGAAAGATATTGAACAGTTTAAAACTCTTTTGTTGGTATTCGTTGTTGTTGTTGTTGTTGTTGTTGTTATTTTTGTTGTAATTGTTGTTTTTACTGTAGTTGTTGTTGTCATCGTCAGCATCGTTGTTGTTCATACCGTTGTCATCATATTGTCATTCTTGATAAGACTATTGCTGTTTTTGCTGCTGTTCCTGTTGTTGTTTTTGTAGTTATTTTGTTGTTTTTTTATTTTATTTTTAAGATTAATACAATCATTATTAATATAATTGTATATAAGTATTAGATGTTTAATATTCCAATTCTATAAAGCCGCTATTCTGTTCATAGTGCACGTCGCCAAAAAACTGCAGTTATGCTGTACGCGAAAAACGTCCTGTCGCTGTATCAGCTTCACCTGTAATCTTTCAGCATCACCACTACCTACAATATAGCTGTTACCGTGCTGACGTGCAGTAAAAACAAACATTATCACCACCAATAGGGCCTATTTTTAGTATGCAATACTGGTGTGTGCATTTTATGTTTGTAATGGGTGTACTAGATGTTTTATTTTCACAGTTATGGTTATTTGAAGGAGCTGACACGACATATCTTAAGCTTCAAATATAAGGGCATAAACCTACAAAAGTATCGTCTTAGCAGTGGCTTTAGTTCACGGCTGCTATAGCCTCTTCGTATTGTGTGAGCGAGGGGGGGGAGGAGGGGGGGGGGCAAACTGGCTCAAGTGGTAGAACCTTGGTCTCCAGATCAGGAGGTCCACAGATCTAATCCCACGATCGGCATATTTATTTGTACGGATTTCGTAACTGGTTGGGTTGGTGTCAGTATAATGTGACTGGCTGCGACAGGAGTCATGGTATCCCCGCCCTGTCTCGTGTGTGGCAGCACATAAATTGTCAGACGTCATTCTTGTGGTCCGTCGCTGTAGGGGATCCTTAATATTTTCCAAAAGACAATATTATATCAAGGTGTTTTTCTTTCTTTGCACTAAGTCTTTTCAGATAATAATGCAAAAAAGATGATTTCGCTATGTTTCCAGCCCTTACGGTAGGTTCTCTATAGAGGGAGGGAGAGAATTCTCTCCCTCTCTCCGGGTTTAACGTCTCCTAGGTTCCCCTGGGGGATCCTATACGGCGACAGGCGGCGTAGACAGAAGACAAAAGCTCAAGAGGAAGGCAAGACATGATAGATCCTATGCT
>RQTK01000484.1:333065-346865 GCA_003991915.1 Elysia chlorotica
TTATTATTATTATTATTATTATTATTATTATTATTATTATTATTATTATTATTATTATTATTATTATTATCATACTAAAAATTTAATAGAAATTAAGCAAGTCACTGTTACACATGGCATGAAAACATGTTTTGAGTTCGGTGAAATTGGCCTTCCATTCTCTAGAGGCCTTGATCGGTAGGTAGGTCTATGTTTCTGTACTCGTATAACCCGTCTCTCAGTAGTCTCGTCCTTCTAGTTCTTCGCTGTGCTAATGAGGAGATAATGGCAGAGTAAGGTGTGTTAGTTCATGTAGTACGCACGTCGCGTTCAAAAGTCGTTAGGCTTTAGGTATACCTTAATCAAAACCCACCAAAAAACAAAACAGAATATTAGCAAAACCAGAGAGTTGTGGCAGATGACATCCGCGTTAATCAAGTTACAGCTAAGTACTGATGGGTTGAAGTCACTGAGGGACTAAATTTAAGACTAATACATACTGATTGGGGGAAAAAGAAAGATGGATAATACGCTTTTAGGTCAAGGGCGAGTATCGCAACAAGGGAAAAATCAACTTAGCAGAGTGAATGAATGTGGAGAGCAGTGTACTTACAATGACTAAACAAACCTATGACTCAAATCTAGACGCCCGTTGGGGTTTTTTAGATGAGAGGAGCATGGAGAGATGTTGTTATAATAGTAGTAGTAGTGGTAGTAGTTGTAGTAGTAGTAGTAGTAGTAGCAGTAGTAGTAGTAGTAGTAGTAGTAGTAGTAGTAGTAGTAGTAGTAGTAGTAGTAGTAGTAGTAGTAGTAGTAGTAGTAGTAGTAGTAGTAGTAGTAGTAGTAGTAGTAGTAGTAGTAGTAGTAGTAGTAGTAGTAGTAGTAGTAGTAGTAGTAGTAGTAGCAGCAGCAGCAGCAGCAGCAGCAGCACAATAGCAACATCGGTACATCTACCCTTTGTTTGTATCGCTTTATCCTTTTGCCACAGCATTATAATGTGTTTGTTCCCCTCTAGGGGTAGTATGTTTAAAGTATACAAAAATAGATTAAGTTTCCCGGCTTATCATGTCTAGATTTTATTATTTTCCAATTAATTTTGCAAAAAAATTAACACGCCTAAGAATTTAATCATGTGCGACAACTTCTGCATATATTCATGGACAGACAACTGGACAAAGCATTTGTAGTGATTACCTCCCTTGGGGGCAGAATGAGCAAAATGATCTGTCATGTGCACATGTTTGTTACTGATACAAGGTTGGCCCACAACGGCCTTGTTTAGGAATATCGATATTCTAGCTCAAGCTTTAGACTCGAAACCATATTATTTTCTTATCTTATTGGAAATTGAAACAAAAAAAATTATAGCAGAGTAAATGTTTTATTAAGCATGACTAATTTGTAGAAACAATTTCATTATACACCTCAAAACATCTAAAATTAAAGTCATTTTTTTTAAGCCTTCAGTTCAGGCAAAAAAGTTGTATGTCTTAAAACACTTTTGTTATTTTATGGCTCTTTTTTAATGATTTAAAAATATAGAAATAAAGTGCATGTAGGTAAGTAACTTAGTCAGTACTTCAAAATGTGTAAAAGATTAAACCTAATTGATGAAACTAGAAGCTTCAGGGCATATAGAGAAATGAATAAGAGGGCATGCAAGTTTGTTGGGTTTTTTCCTAATACATTAAAACATGTATGTTAAATCTTAAAACATAAAAGGTCTTATTCAATAAAAGACTAAAAACTACAATCAGATAAAACAAAACAAAAAATGGTTGGTGCAAATAGAAACAACAAAAGCAAGTGATATAAAAGTGTACATGCATATGTATGACTTTAAGTAGATATAGCTTTAAAACAAATTGAACGCAAGTGACAAGGTAGATAATAAAAGTATAACAAAATAAAACGGAATAGGGTGAGAGAAGAAAACTTAGATAACAAGTTTAAATAAGGATACAGATTACCAAGGGAGAGGAAATCACAATAAATAATACACATTTAGACAGTCACAAAAATGTTGTGCAATTTTCACCCTTATAGTACCGGGTGTTAAAGAAAAAAATACAACATTACGAGGCATTGCTGTAAATATGGATGCCTTTGAATGAAACAAATTGTAAAAAATAAAAAAAAATTTTAAAAAGTTTTGGAATCACAAACTTTGTAAATGTACATGTATTTTCGACTTGCAAACATATTTTCTATCGTGAGCTAAAAAAGAGAGTCAATTAAAAAGAGCTGATAAAACATTCCCAAAAATTTTGGAGGTTTTCTTTTTCAATAAAAGAACCCTTGCTCATTATTTTTTTAAAATTCACATTGGAATAATAATATAATTCCAATTATATTAAAACATTGCACTGACAGACAAAAGGTAAATTGAAGTGTGTCCAAACCTGTTTAAAGGAACATTAGGGAACCAGGAGTTTGGTTCCAGATTGTACTAGTACTAGGAAAACAACATTTGCGACCATTGCTTTCCACACCGATTTTTTTTAAGCCTTCAGTTCAGGCAAAAAAGTTGTATGCTTTAAAATACTTTTGTTATTTTATGGCTCTTTTTTAATGATTTAAAAATATAGAAATAAAGTGCATGTAAGTAAGTAACTTAGTCAGTACTTCAAAATGTGTAAAAGATTAAACCTAATTGATGAAACTAAAAGCTTCAGGGCATATAGAGAAATGAATAAGAGGGCATGCAAGTTTGTTGGGTTTTTTCCTAATACATTAAAACATGTATGTTTAATTTTAAAGCATAAAATGTCTTATTCATTAAAAGACTAAAAACTACAATCAGATAAAACAAAAAAAAAAATGGTTGGTGCAAATAGAAACAAAATAAGCAAGTGAGATAAAAGTGTATGACTTTAAGTAGATATAGCTATAAAAAAATTGAATGCAAGTGACAAGGTAGATAATAAAAGTATAACAAAATAAAACGGAATAGGGTGAGAGAAGATAACAAGTTTAAATAAGGATACGGGTTACCAAGGGAAAGAAAATTAAGATTAAAAAAAAATACACATTTGGACAGTGACAAAAATGTCGTGCAATTTTCACCCTTATAGTACCGGGTATTAAAGAAAAAAATACAACATTACGAGGCATTGCTGTAAATATGGATGCCTTTGAATGAAACAAATTGTAACAAATTTAAGAAAAGACAAAAAAGTTTTGGAATCACAAACTTTGTAAATGTACATGTATTTTCGACTTGCAAACATATTTTCTATCGTGAGCTAAAAAAGAGAGTCAATTAAAAAGAGCTGATAAAACATTCCCAAAAATTTTGGAGGTTTTCTTTTTCAATAAAAGAACCCTTGCTCATTATTTTTTTAAAATTCACATTGGAATAATAATTCCAATTATATTAAAACATTGCACTAACAGACAAAAGGTAAATTGAAGTATGTCCCATGCTTTTTTAAGGAACATTAGGGAACCAGGAGTTTGGATCTAGATTGTACTAGTACTAGGCAAACGACATTTGCGACCATTGCTTTCCACACCGATCTTTATTTTGGGAGCCTCAGGAAACCATTTCTTGCTGTGTCCGCAGGCACAGGAGGCCCAAAACATTTTGCCAGCTCCAGGGATTCGATCCGAGCACCTTCACAGTGCCTGCCCAACACCCTAACGATTGCGCCAAAGGCATCCCCAAGACAAAATGTAACAAACCAAACTGATAATGGTTTCAGCTTCCTCCACTTGTGAAATGCCGCACAGTGATATCTACCCACTTTATGGCTTGAAATTTTGTATAAAGGTGCTGAATTCCATACAGTGGCATTTAATGAACATGTAATACTTCTGATTAAAATTTTATGGATTCCCCATGGGAGTTATCTAGATCCGATGACGAACTCCCAAACTTTGACAAAATAATTATAAAAATTCAAATTAAGGATAACAATTAAAAGCTATATGAAGAGCAAAATGCCATATTCTAGACTAAATATTTATAGCGAATGTTTTAAGATCAGTTTGCAGCAACACAGACCCAGTATAGACATGAGTTATAAAAGCTAATCACAGCGAAATGAACATGAAGAAGACTATAAAAATGGCCTCATCAATTGAGCACAAGTTGTTCATAGTAACAATAAAAGATTCATAAAATAACACATTTAAGGCAAAAAAATAAAAAAACATTAACAATGTTGCACCAATAGTGTATATATGGTATTTGACAAAACACGTGTAAATATACTTAAATATCATCCAAAAAACATCAAAATTTTTACAAAATATAGAGTGTAAGACAGCTACCACCTAACATCAGTAGAAGTATTTTAATACGCTATCATTTAAGTTTGAGCTGTAAGGGAAATAAAAATTCAACATGAATTTGTGTAAGTATTATAGACTACAATGTGTAGGTCTGTATAACTATATAAAACTTCATTACATCAATACATTTGAATTTAAAAAAACAAACAAGCAATAACAATGATATTGTGATAAAGAAAAATCTTACTTTTCACACATTTATCATTACCAGGATAAACAAACGTAAAAAAGAATCATTTACACAACTATAGTTGAACTAAAAAGAAATGTGTTTAAAGTGCACTAACAAACAACACATAACATAAAATATGTATATATAAAAAAAAAAGAATTTAAATGAGTTTTAGTGAAACCATTGATTGTCTCTGCAGCTACCCTTACCCCTATCAACCAGAGATGATAAGGTATATATATACAAGACTTAGACTGACCCATGGTCAAGCTATATTGTTAACATAATTATTTGTACAACAATGTATCCTTTCTTCCTAACTATAATTCTTGACAAACTTTATGAAAATTGATTTTGTAAAGAGAATTAAGGTATTAAGAAAAGAGAGAGAGAGAGAGAGAGAGAGAGAGAGAGAGAGAGAGAGAGAGAGAGAGAGAGAGAGAGAGACAGACAGAGACAGAGACAGAAAATGACAGAAAAATGAGTTTACCTCTCATATCATCTAACAGTTTAACACTTCATATGACTAAGGCACTTAAAGCTGCATTGTGTACAGATGGTTCTAGCTTAATTGTTCGTATTGTTTTGTAAATTTTTAAAAATGATTAAACATTCAAACTAAAACCAAACTGAAGGAGCGTAGTGCTTTAGTGGTATAAGCCATGTTGTTACGTAGTGGCAAGGCAATTTGGTGCTGTCACAAATTCAATTAGACTTACTAATCCTAAAGAACACAATCATTTTTTGGCTATTTGTACTTAAGGTCTACTTCTAACCACTGCTGAAGACAATCTACAAATCATAGCTCTAAATAAAGTCTAAATAAAACAAGTACATCAGATTAAAAGATTTCTAATGTAGAGGATATAATACAGACTTCCTTAAAAAAGGGGGATGGCAAAAGATACTTTTAAGGAAATATGCGATCAGTTGTCCTTTGTGTTGGAGATTATGTAACCCTTTTAACCACTAGAGTGCGTAGGGATTGAATTTGATCCCTATTTTGGCAATGATACAAATTTCCATGTCCATTTTTGTGAATACTGAATGCCTGTCCTTGTTTTATTCAGTGGTTCAAATCACTTTCGACTCTGCCTCTTTCAGCACATAATTCATTGGAGTTAAGCTAAAAGATATGTCAAATTCATCGACAGTTGTGTTGTATGGCTATATCATTTCTAAAAATAGACCCAAGCACTCCAGTGGTTAAGACCTCTCCATCAGAAAATACACAGTCATTATCCAAAGTTAAAATAATTCAAACATTTGTACAGATTAGCTAGAAACTCTTAAGGGCTTCTATAGATAGAATTTTTGTGTTCCAACGCAGCTTTTGTTCGAAGCAATGCAAAATTTTGGTGATTTTGTGGGACGAATTTTAACACAACAGCGATTTAACTTAACTAACCGTCTCATTCAAAATATCGTACATTTAGTTTTTGAGGGTTAATTTTTTTTATAATTCATCATTTCCTTTCTGGTACAATACAAAACATAGCGATTAACAAAATAAGCAGACTAGAAACAACAATGAAATTGTATCGGCATGATAACAATACAATTAGAAATAAAATGGGCGCTGTCGTTCATTTTAAACTATTATTCTTGCAGCAAAGCTAACTGTCAGTCGTGCCTCATTTTTCTACATACAATAGAGACTTTATCAAGAAAAACAAAACAAAACGTCGATTAGAAATGTCCTATTTGTCAGACACCAAAGCTTCCTGTTGGTTGTGTTCTATTCAAATTTTTTTGCTGAGTAAAGCAGAACAGTTATAAAGAATGCAATATTCAACATCTTATCATATGAATTTAGTTTAACTTAAATCAGTAGATTTACATAAAATTGGCTTAACTGTATTTCTTTGTTGGTCAGACATAACCTACTACTCTGTTCGCCAGCCGTGACCTATTTCTCTGTCAGTCCGTCATGACACGATTCTCTGTCAGTTTACCTTGACCTATTTCTCTGTCCGTCCGTCATGACACGCTTCTCTGTCAGTTCACCTTGACCTATTTCTCTGTCCGTCCGTCATGACACATTTCTCTGTCCGTCCGTCATGACACGTTTCTCTGCCAGTCCACCTTGACCTATTTCTCTGTCCGTCCATCATGACACATTTCTCTGCCAGTCCACCTTGACCTATTTCTCTGTCCGTCCGTCATGACACGTTTCTCTGCCAGTCCATCTTGACCTATTTCTCTGTCCGTCCGTCATGACACGTTTCTCTGCCAGTCCATCTTGACCTATTTCTCGACCTATTTCTCTGTCCGTCCGTCATGACACGTTTCTCTGCCAGTTCACCTTGACCTATTTCTCTGTCCGTCCGTCATGACACGTTTCTCTGCCAGTCCACCTTGACCTATTTCTCTGTCCGTCCGTCATGACACGTTTCTCTGTCCGTCCGTCATGACACGTTTCTCTGCCAGTCCACCTTGACCTATTTCTCTGTCCGTCCGTCATGACACGATTCTCTGCCAGTTCACCTTGACCTATTTCTCTGGCAGCGGGGGAGGCAGGGCGCCCGGGGTGCGGCCCCAGTTGTAGTAGGTGTAGGCCGGGGCGAAGCTCATCTCTCCGCGGGTGTGCTCGTCATCCTCCCCGCGGACATCCACTCGCCCGGTGATGCATTCGTTGTAGGATGGCGGGGCTGGTTGGGGAAGGGAAGGAGAAATCAATGAGAATTTAGTTGGTTGAGAGAAAAGTTCAAAGTTATAAAAATTTAGTTGGTTGGCAGAGAAAAGTACAAAGTTATCAGAATTTAGATGGTTGGCAGAGAAAAGTACAAAGTTATCAGAATTTAGATGGTTGGCAGAGAAAAGTGCAAAGTTATCAGAATTTAGATGGTTGGCTGTGAAAAGTGCAGTTATTGTAATTTAGATGGTTCACACAGAAAAGTACAAAATAATGAGAATTTAGTTGGTTGGCAGAGAAAAGTAAAAAGTAATGAGAATTTAGTTGGTTAGTAGAGAAAAGTACAAAGTAATGAGAATGTAGATGGCTGGCAAAGAAAAGTACAAAGTAATGAGAATTTAGTTGGGTGGCAGAGAAAAGTACAAAGTAATGAGAATTTAGTTGGTTGGCTGTGAAAAGTACAAAGTTGTGAGAATTTAGTTGGTTGGCAGAGAAAAGTACAAAGTTATCAGAATTTAGATGGTTGGCTGTGAAAAGTGCAAAGTTATCAGAATTTAGATGGTTGGTAGAGAAAAGTACAAAGTTATCAGAATTTAGTTGGTTCGCACAGCAAAGTGCAAATAAATGAGAATTTAGTTGGTTGGCAGAGAAAAGTACAAAGTTATGAGAATTTAGTTGGTTGGCAGAGAAAAGTACAAAGTGATGAGAATTTAGTTGGTTCTCAGAGAAAAGTGCAAAGTGATGAGAATTTAGTTGGTTGGCAGAGGAAAGTAAAAAGTAATGAGAAATTAGATGATAAGCAAAGGAAAGAAAATGTTATGAGAATCTAGATGGTTGGAAAAGGAAAGAAAAAGTAATGAAAATTTAGTCCGGTGATGGCGAAAAGCAAATATTAATAAGAATTTGTAAGGCAACCAAGTTGAAGCACGCAAAGGTAAAAGGTTTGATTTTTTGAGAAAACTATAGTGCATCATAAAAAGTATAAAAAATGAACTTTCATTAGAAACTAAAAAGGCATATAAAAAGTAGATTTTTTATACTAAAAAGGCTTTAGCTCAAAACATACATATATGTAACTCATGCTTGATTCACACAAAGCGCCTTACACCTTATATCATGGTGGAGGTGGTTGACAAAGGGGGCAAAAATTATTTTTAAAAACCTATCTGTATTTTTCAGTTTACCTAGCAGATTTTGAACTACAGAGTAATGACAATCAATGAGAAAGGAAAAATAACAAAACCCAAAAGCTATGACTAAAGCCATATCGCACTATTTGGCCAGTGGTGCCACTGTGATATAGACTTATTTCAAATACAGTCAAGGGGAGTAAGAGCAAAAAGCAGAACTTAATGTTAAGAATGGTTTCCCTTGCAATAGTTCAGTAATGCCAACTGGATCTTTTTTTTTTTAACTGAACTTTTTCACGTACCAGTACTGCAGCGTACCAGATTAAGAATCTCAAAACACACCCCAAATTAATGTCATTAATAGATCTATATTTAAGCACACAAAAAAACGCTGTACGGTACTTCTAATCAAAATGAAATTAAATTTATTAAATCTATTTGTATGCTTAATTGTATTGAGAGAATATAAAATATTGTATAGATCTAGCTAAGCATGAGCATAAAGAGAGCAGTTGGCAAGAACTGGTTGATTTTCAAGGCCTTATGAGCACTGGTGTGAAATTTCTTCTTAAACATAAATAGTATGGCTATGCAGAGACTTTTTCCGTTGGAAACATGGTTGAGTCTAGTTTTACATGTGATGCAGTAATCTACAAAAGCCTCTTTTAACTTAAGGCACTTATCTGATAAGAAATCACCATTTGCATCTTTCTCTTCTTACCAATGCCAATTTAAATTTGTTTTTCACACGTTTATCAATTTCTTTAATATCCAGTGGACCAACATGATCAACAAAATCCATCACAGACCAAACTTTATTTCAAGATGCTAGATCTAAATCTAATCAATAACTCATAGAATCTAGATCTAGATCTGGAAGAAAGAGATTTAGATCTAGATATCTAGTCTAGATCTACATAAAGTCCTTAGATCTAGATACTCCTCCTACTGCCCTTATTTAGATCTAGCCTACATATATGCAGTTGCACTTTGAATCAAACAAATATATTCAACTGAAGTCGTTGATTGAGATTAGTTTTCACGTAAAACCGATAGGCCTATTCCAAACTCTAATGGAATGTTGTTACTTTGTTAGTGAATAACGCATGCTCAGCCATGCTCGTACTATTTCCGATTCGCTTATTCAGTTAAATTGTTTTTCCCCGTTTCATTAATGCATGGGTGCACAAACACTGGCGGAAAACTTTGACGAACTTTGACGGATTTCGGAATGGCGATTTTTTTTTATATTTATGGAATTTTGACAAAGGTCGTTGTTGCTTTTTTTACAGAATTCCATAAATTTACAGAAAATTGGTATCACTGAATAGTTGGATCCCTTGTTATATAAAAATCAATTATTTTTATAACACCAGTATAAGCAGAATGTGAGCTCTATTCCTAGATGCTGAATAAAGGTGTTGCCAATAAAGGCCACAAGATAACGTGGCCCACAGCCAAAAAGAAGCAAATAAAGAAGGGAATATACAGTAACTTCCATCCAGCCATCTAGCTCTGTTCTACACTCACAAAACCAATAATCACACAGGCAACCCCATGCTTAAGGGACATGATTATGTCACCATTAATCATAATGTTGATCACAAAGCCTGTAGTTTGTCGAGTGCTACTCACGCATGTTTGGTGGCGGGGCTGAGGCTCCCCCCTGCATGGGTGGCGCTGTCGGCCACAGAGCTTAAGGGACATGATTATGTCACCATTAATCATCATGTTGATCGCAAAGCCTGTAGTTAGTCGAGTGCTACTCACGCATGTTTGGTGGCGGGGCTGAGGCTCCCCCCTGCATGGGTGGCGCTGTCGGCCACAGCGAGCTCTCGTTGAATCCGACCGGCGGGCTGGGTGGGTACTGCTGCACCACGGACATCAGGGGGATGGTGCCGATCACGATCTCCAGGGGGATCTCCAGATCCAGGGCTGGGCCAGACGGGTCAACGTTCAGCTGGGGTGATGTACCAGTATTGTTACGGTCAATCTAATGCTTAATCATTTTGGGTGTTTCTATAAAAATATTCAGTAGACACTGCATACAGTAGAATCTGCTTAACATTTTGATTTGGATCTCCCTCTCACGCCCGATCCCATCAACCACGGCATCGCCAACTGACGCCCGCAAAGTATACTGATCACTTCTATGCCTAACACAAACTATATATACGGAGCTACCATCAATTCAATACTTCTTTTAAACCGCGGCAAAAGAAGAATTTTTTACTGTCAAAGTGGCCTAGAGGTCACTACCTTCTCTGCTATCCTAGTTTCAAAACAAGCCTTAAAATGGCAAACAATAACCCTCAGAGCTTGGTTCCTGATACTTCTGAAACTAAATCTAATGATGAATATAATAATAATAATAATAATAATAATAATAATAATAATAATAATAATAATAATAATAATAATAATAATAATGATAATTAATAATAATAATAATAAATTGCATTTATATAGCGCACTTCCATGAACAATCATGCTCAATGCGCTTAACAATTTCCATTATCACAATTACAAAAGAAACATAACCATACTAAGTACAATATTACATTCAAAAGTCACAAGGAATCGTTAGAGATATTTACAACATTCACAGGTTCAATTTCAATCATCAAAAAGGTAGAATTTTAGCATGCGTTTAAAAATTTCCATGGAAGGTGCCCCCTTATGTTTTTGGAAGAATGTTCCATACTTTAAGACCGAGATAGTAAAAAGATCGCAGACCTGTTGATTTATAATTTCTATTTGGTACAACAAGGACAATTTTATCAGCTGAAGATCTAAGCTGCCTAACAGGTACACACATCTTTACAAAGTCAGAAAGATACGTAGATGCCATCTGATTGAGGCATTTATATCAAATTATGCACAACTTGTTCAGTATCCTTTTTTTTTAACCCCATCGTGACATATGATATCCCGTACACCTGATTTTTCGTGGCAAGCTGCCTAGCTCACGTACATTGTGGGTCTTCAAATCCACCTTCGCCATTCCCAATGGCATTTAAACACACAGTGTACTGAGTAACGGAGGCACAGAATGCAAAGCAATTAAAAACTATCGCATAGTGAATTCAGTGATGTTAAAAATGTACTAATCATATCACTCTTCAATTTTTCGAGAGTTAATTTTGTGTTTGTTCCTACCTTATGTCTTTTAATATCTGGAAAAAATTATGATTTTTCTCATTTCAAAGTTGCTATAAACAAAGAAACATAAAAATAACTAAATTGCTGACCTTATTATTTTCGATCTTCCATTTGGTAAACAATAGGTAAACCTTCAACAGTAAATTTTATATACCAGTTTGGAAAATGTGTTCTGGGCACAGCCAACAGAGACCCCACTCGTTGCTGTTGTCGGAATTTAAAAAGCCAACATTTACCTGAACAATGTATCTGATGTGCCAACATTTACCTGAACAATGTATCTGATGTGCCAACATTTACCTGCACAATGTATCTGATGTGCCAACATTTACCTGAACAATGTATCTGATGTGCCAACATTTACCTGAACAATGTATCTGATGTGCCAACATTTACCTGAACAATGTATCTGATGTGCCAACATTTACCTGAACAATGTATCTGATGTGCCAACATTTACCTGCACAATGTATCTGATGTGCCAACATTTACCTGCACAATGTATCTGATGTGCCAACATTTACCTGAACAATGTATCTGATGTGCGAACAATGTATCTGATGTCGATGATGCTGCAGCCCACGAGGAAACTTGGTGGCAGCGGCGGGATAACCATCTCCTCTCCTGACCACACGTCCTCTGAGTGGCCCGGGATGGCAGGTCGAGTCAACATGGCCACTGGCTTCGTCACCGTGCGTGACTTGCTCGTGGCGTGGAATGTCACAATCTGTGCCGGGGATGATTTTACTAGTGTTACATCGTCACATGAAGAAGCAGGCAGAGGATTAGAAAATTCAATCTCCCTCAGCAAAGTCAGAACACAACAAGCTACATTTGTATGTCATGAGCAGACATAGTTTAGGTCTTGTCTCAAGCTAGACCTAGGTTTGTGGCTGCCCCTATAATCTATTTTCACCTTACTCCCTCAGTTACTAGCATCATTATTTGGTCCCTAGGTCTAGCTCCATCTGTTAAAGCCTCTATAGTTGTTGGACTGCTTTTCTGTATCATAAATCAGTATCGAGTTGTAAGACAGACTATAATTTAAGACCTACTACAACAGGAAAGATGAACGGGAAGAGAGTGAGAGTAGGAAAAAGGACATATTACAACTGAAAAGATGAACGGGAAGAGAGTGAGAGAAAAAAAAGGGAGAGAAGATCTGGGTTGGGTTAGGAAGATGATTGTGAAGTGTGGAGACAGAGAGATGTGGAGGGACATGGTCACCAATACCATTGAGCAAGACACTTCACGTTGATGATATTGTTACTGAGCTTAGAAAGGATCAAGGATGGCAGTACAATATAGCCGTCACTGTAAAACAAACTCAACTCCAACTCCATATCTCAGAGCATATCAATGTGTTTGTTGGATCAGTATTCATCTCAAGATGAATTTTATATTTAAATAAGCTGATTTGTTTTAATTCAATTAAGAAAAATATAATGCAATTTGTATTGATAATATAGGTATCAATAATTTTTTCTACGTATCATCTCAAAATTTAAAAAAATCTGACATTTGCCATTCTGCAAGCAGAGTGAGGATATTTTAAAATTCTTTTTTGACAAGTAGACACTGCATAAGTCTTTGACTTAATTTTTAATTAATTGGATTTTTTTTTTTACAGTCTTTATTTCATATACGGTAATTACTTTTACAGTTAAATACATAACTCATAATTTTATTTAGATATGTTCCTTTGATCTTGACAAAGGCAGAATTGACTGAAGCGTATATGGTACCTTAAAAAGTATTTTACTTAGAATTTGATTAATCCTATTACCTAATGGAAGTGCTTGATTTGTTTCGTTCTCCCGTCTAAGCATATCAGAAGACTAAAATTTTAATATTCACATTAAAAGAAATAAGTTTTGCATACCTTTTTCCCGTCATAATTTATTTACTATTTAGTGTACCAAAATGATAAAAGTTGATGATTTTTTGGGGATGATTTCGACAACAACCAGCTTTCATAAAGTCAAAGTACAGTGGAACACGTTTAAACCGAAATTTTAGGGGGTCTAATTTCAATTTCGGTTTAAACATATTTTGGTTTAAACATAGTCAAGATAAAACGAAAAAAAAACGAAAGGGACACAAGCCACGAAATTTGGATTAAAAATTGGGTAATATCCCTTCTTGGAACACATGTTAAATGAGTTTCGCCAAGCCCCCTGCATAGCAAAGGATGTTCATTTTTTTAGGTTTTTTTTTGTGTTTTTTCTTGCTTTGTGTGTCTGTGTGTGTGTATGTGGGGGAGGGGGGGTGAAAAAATGTGTGTGCCATTTTGTTTGTTTGTTGTTTTTTTTTATTCGAATGTGGAAACAAATCTGGAATTTCTTTGGCCTTTTCTATCTTGTCTCTAATGCCAAGAATTGCCGAAAATGTAGAGTTCGATATTCCGTGTTTACGACCGATTTTTA
>RQTK01000484.1:346873-359398 GCA_003991915.1 Elysia chlorotica
ACAACCATTATAAACAACATTTATAAAGTCAAAGAAAACAAATGTTCAGATAATGTATCATTGTACAAACAAAAAATCAATCTTAGATAGTTACAAAACATAAAGAGGAAATGCACATAGTACAGGTAGACCCTGAATGCAGAGGAACATTGTAGTCACTCATTTCAGACTCTTTGGATAAACTGAATCACGAGCCAGGGCAAGGTCCTGACACTTAAAAATCCAAAGCAATATGAAACTTCTGCACCGCTGTGTGTTAGTACTGTTACGCAGGTATTTCACTCACCGAATATGCCGGCTGAGAGTTGAGGTCCAGCACACTGATGATGGTGAACGGCCGCTTGGTCTTATGGTCAAACTTCCACGGCTTGTCGATCTTGCAGGAGACGACATACCTCACGTGGCCGTGGTCGCCCTCAAACGACGAGGGCAGGTTTGGCGGCAGCTGCAGCTGGAAGGGGAACGTGTGCCTTCCCTGGGGGAGCTCGGAAGTCGAACTGCCTTGGGAGGGCCCTGGAGGTGCCAAGTGAAGGTGGAGATGATGACAAAGGTTGGTTTCTTAATGTGGGACATCAGTAACAAGGCTATATTTATATATCATGTGATACCAATTATATCAATATTTTTTTACTGAAAGTTTTCATGTTAAGTGACACATCATATTATTTGAATCACAAAACATTGCCCCTTGATACACTTTTTCTGAGCTCTGACTTGTGGACATTTTTTTATTGAAAAATCTGTAAATTTATGAAAAACTGGCATCAATGTAATAACTAATATAGAGGATTTAACCCCAATATCTATCGCAGATCAAACCCAAGAGCAGGATAACCAGGACTTAGACAATCACATTATAATGACCCCAACCAGTGGGAAAATATGCTTTACCTAGGGCCATATTCGAACCCTGACCTCCTACTTCGGAAACTGACGCTCTAGCCCCAGTGCTTAACATTCCCCAAGTCACAAGAAAGCAATCTTTAATAGGTTCAATTTGCCCTAGGTTCTATGATTCACTATCTAAAGAAACAATGGAGCATTTTTTTTTTAATCTAATTCTGGGCTAAAACCGAAACAAACAAACAAAAACAAAGCTTGAATTATCCCATAAACGTAATTTTACAGGATATTTCCGGTGAAATTTCTGGAAGTAATAAGTAACACAAGTGAACACATAGAAAGCGAAGCTAAACGAGCCATGACTAGCAGTATACGTGTACAATATAATGATCCATAAAGGCGACAGCGGGCTGTGTGTCACAGGCTGTATAGGTGGAAATGTTCAGTTTGGGAGATTCGTTGGTTGGTTTCATGGTGTCCATTGTAATAAACAGAGACCACCTCGCAAACAGGTCTCACAACACTTTTAATTCTGTAACAAAGATGCAGGGACAGAGCAGGAATTTCAAGTCTTATGATTTGATAAAAAGGGCAGATAACTAGGTCTTCACTAGGAACCCAGAAAGTCAACCTAGTTAGTTCTGTCTGTTCAATAAAAAATGCCCTTGTTTTTTTCTTTTCAAGTAAAAATAAGGGAGTGCCATTGTAGAAGGTGCTGGGTTCAGTACCCTGCTCAGTGTCGAATTTAAGAGCATTTTTGGACAAGCATAAGGGAGTGAGGAACCCCCCACCTGAGCTGGGCCCAAGGCCCCCTGCAATCTAAATCCGGCACTGACTTTGTTAGGACAAACTTAGGCCCCCTTTGTAAACCCAAAACAGAATCATTGGGAATGGGTAGCTGAGACTCTTCAGTCATGGTGATGACAGTTATGGTATCCTAGCTCATTATGCCATTTGCCAAGATTAATCAAACTATAACTCACTCTTGGTCCCCCAACTCCACTCAGAAGTATAGGGCATATATTTTAAACTGAATATCACAAAAGTTCCAACAAAACACACTGACTCACAAATGCCGTGAAGCAGAACGTCTTGGTCAAAAATGATCAGTGTGTACTGTAAAAAGTGATGCAACAATGTTTGCTTGTGTTAGACTGCATTGGCCTAGGCACAGGTGGTTCTCGATGATCAGCGTGTAAATGTAACTGTAAGCCTATTGCCGTATTGGTGGCGCTGATAAGCTAGAGAGGGGTGATGGTGGGCCTTGTTACTGTTAGTGATAGATTTGGTGACTCATGACTGGCAGGGGTATTGCATTGCATAAGGGAGGGATAGGTTTGTCTGAATACGCTGATTTTTCTAGAAACTCTACCACCCAGTTGCATGAAGTTAGTCATTTCTTTTCGGTTTAGCTTTAGTATGTTGTCCGACGTTTTCGGTTTACTGTAGGTTTTATATATGGAAAAAAGAAGTAAATCTGCAATTATTTCGATTTCTTTTCGTTTTAGCCGTTTTTTCGGTTCAGCCGTTTTCGGTTTAAGTGTGTTTCACTGTATTTGTTTTTTTTTGAAATTTTCTAATAAAAATCAAGCACTCTCCCACATACATCAGCTTGCCCAGCCTAGGAAACATAAAAAAAAAATAATAGATGGAAAAACAGTGAATTGGAAAAAAAAAGTTCTGTGCTTGCATTGAACCCACCATTCTGAGCTCCACATACGATTTATCCATGCGCCGGTTTGCTCCATTGCTGATCTCCGCACTGAGTCGGATTGCCTCCCCTGGGACATAACCCTGTCTGTCCAGATGGAACGAGGCTGAGATTGGCCCAGATTTGCAGCACAGGCAGCACAAGTTCTTCTCATTGGTCCCTTGGAGACGTTGCTGAAAAATACATAGTTGCAAAGAGAGGCTTGCTTTTAGTGTCTAAGATTAAGAAGACAGATTTGATAGCAACCGCAGACTAACCACATGAGATTTTGGGTAGTAAGTAAAACCGTTGTATAGGCCTAGACCAAGACTAAGGGTAGTTTCTGTTAGCCTTTAAAACTACCCTTAGTCTGGGTTTAAGTTTAGGACATTGTTATACTTACTATCCATATAGAGTGATCGATAGTTTAGAACATTGTTATACTTACTATCCATTGCACAGCACTGGTTTTGCTCGACTTAAGTGCTGCTTTTGACACCATAGACCAAGATCTACTGTTGCATCGCCTCCGGACATATTTTGGAATCAAAGGGAAAGCACTCGAATGGATAGCATCATATCTCACTGAAAGATCTCAGTCAGTTCAGATTTTTTCTTCAGCCAGCTGCTCATCATCTTCAACTGGCGCAGTAACATCAACTGCAGTACCACTCTGTTATGGAGTGCCACAGGGCTCGGTCCTTGGCCCAGTTTTATTTACTCTGTACACAACACCGTTATCAGATATCATCGAAAAACATGAACTACATCATCATTTGTATGCTGATGACACCCAAGTATACATCCCTATAAGTGAGGGTAATGAAGACCAACAGGCACTTAAAATTAAAAACTGTTTGAATGAAATTAAAGACTGGATGCTTGTCAATAAGCTCAAATTAAATGACAACAAAACAGAGATAATGTTACTGGGCACAAACCAACAAAGAGCAAACATTGCATTCGATTGTCTGGAAATAGGCAATGCTACCATCTCTATTGAGTCAACTAAAGCCATTCGGAATCTCGGCTTTTACTTTGATCCTGATCTCTCGATGAAGACTCAAGTCACTCGGATGTGTCAAACAATGCATTATCATCTTCGGAATTTAGGGAAAATAAGAAAATTTATTGATGAAAATACTGCCAAAATTCTTGTCAACGCTTTCATTTTAAGTCATCTCAATTATTGCAACTCTCTTCTTTTTGGCATTCCTGATATCACTATGAAGAGAATTCAGAAAATCCAAAATAAAGCAGCCAGACTTATAACACTGAGTAAACAAGCAGATCACATTCATGAAATTTTACAAAAACTACACTGGCTGCCAATAAAAGAACGGATTCATTTCAAGATTCTCTGCTTGGTATTTAGATGTTTGAATCAGAGCTCACCCTGTTATCTGTCAGAGCTCATTGAAAAATATATACCATCTCGCAGTTTGAGATCTGCAACTGCCAATCAACTTGTTATTCCAAGATCAAGAACTTTACTTGGGGAAAGAGCCTTTTCCATCTGTGCTCCAAAGCTTTGGAATGTGTTGGATGTAGAAATTAAACAGTCACCATCTTTGGACCATTTCAAGTCAAAACTAAAAACGTTCTTGTTTAGAAAAGCATTTACTTAGGACGATGTTGTGGTATCTCTGGGATTCATAGATAGAATGTGTGTGTGTGTGTGTGTGTTCAGATAGTATGTGAGTGTTTTTATTAATGTTAAGCGCCATAGAGCACTACTGTGGATTTTGGCGCTTTATAAGTGAATTATTATTATTATTATTATTATTATTATTGAGTGTGATCGATAGTTTAGAACATTGTTATACTTACTATCCATATAGAGTGATCGACAGATAAGACAAGAGATGGAAGGACTAACAAATTTTGAAAAGGTGTCATGTCTCTTAAAATATAGCTTATGGACAAGAGAATGTTAACAACGGCATCACAACTATGAATGCAATTTATATCATATAAGTCTAAAAGGTAGAACTGGTGCATAACACCTATAGGTCTGACATAATGCAATTGAGTTTAAAGCATTTATAATGAATAAAACACTTCAGGCCATTGGAAAAAAAAAATACTAAGAAAAACAGTCATTGAACATTTTAAGTAATTGGGGAGGAAAAATGCCATGAAAGTTGTAACTGAAAGACATTGTGTTGAGCAAACAAAAAAATATCAGATAAAAGATATAAAAAAAGAAACTGTACAGATGGTTAATCCTGGACCTTTTCCAACTATCCAAACCTGTATGTGCTCAAATGATATATGTGAACTGAAGCACAACCATTATAAACAACATTTATAAAGTCAAAGAAAAAAAATGTTCAGACAATGTGTCATTATACACACAAGTAATCAAGCTTAGATAGGTACAAAACACAAAGAGGAAATGCACATTGTATAAGGAAACTCTGAATGCAGAGGAACATAGTAGTCACAAGTTTCAGACTCTTTAAAAAAGTTAATCATGAGCCAGGGAAAGGTCCTGAAACTTAGAAATCTAAATCCATAATATGAAACTTTGGCACCGCTGTGTGTTACGCAGGTATCTGACTCACCGAATATGCCGGCTGAGAGTTGAGGTCCAGCACACTGATGATGGTGAACGGACGCTTGGTCTTATGGTCAAACTTCCACGGCTTGTCGATCTTGCAGGAGACGACATACCTCACGTGGCCGTGGTCGCCCTCAAACGACGAGGGCAGGTTTGGCGGCAGCTGCAGCTGGAAGGGGAACGTGTGCCTTCCCTGGGGGAGCTCGGAAGTCGAACTGCCTTGGGAGGGCCCTGGAGGTGCCAAGTGAAGGTGGAGATGATGACAAAGGTTGGTTTCTTAATGTGGGACATCAGTAACAAGGCTATATTTATATATCATGTGATACCAATTATATCAATATTTTTTTACTGAAAGTTTTCATGTTAAGTGACACATCATATTATTTGAATCACAAAACATTGCCCCTTGATAGAAAAAAATTTCTGAATCCTGACTTGTGGACAATATGAAAATTAATTATGAAAAATTGGCATCAGTGTATATAGAGGATTTAACCCCAATGTGTATCGCTGACCAAACCCAAGAGCAGGATACCCAGGACTTAGACAATCACATTATAATGACCCCAACCAGTGGGGAAATATGCTTTACCTAGATCCAGGTTCGAACCCTGACCTCCTACTTCGGAAACTGACGCTCTAGCCCCAGTGCTTAACATTCCCCAAGTCACAAGAAAGCAATCTTTAATAGGTTCAATTTGCCCTAGGTTCCATGATTCATTATTTACAGAAAATATGGAGCGGGGGCAAGAGAGCAGAGGGGATGAGAGGACAAAAGAACAAGTAGGTATATTACTTATTACTGAGAGCAAGGCCTGATTTATTGTAAACATTGGAAACAAGAAAGCTGAGATATTTTGACCATTTGAAACCCTATGATTCACTACAGAAAGATATAACGGAGGGTCGAGAAGAGGGGAAGAGAGACAGAAAAACACTGGGAAGAAACTGGTTGGACAACATAAAAGACTGGACATTGTGGAAGCTTTCAGAAAGTACAGCGAAACCACAAAGCAGGGAGAGGTGACCTTCTATTTCATATTGAACTCTTCAAAGATGACATCAGATCACCATGAGGTATAGAACAGTGCTAGCGGATGATCGCGCCTTACTCGATCCCACCTAAGCCTTTACAGTCCAAGTAAGCTGCAGTCCCCAACACAAGGGAATTAATCCCGAACAAAAACAGACACACATTTAAAAAACATTTATTGTAAGTGAACTGAACAAGATAATATTAGAGATTTTAGATTTTTTTTTATGCTGGTAGGTTACTGAGACACCAAAAACTAGGGCTGGGCCTACAAATCCATCAAACTCGAAATATTTGGGTCTATCAATCATTCACTCCCAACACCATCATAAATTGGGGTCAGCTTGTTACTCCTCTGTACACAGGAAATGTCTGGATAACCTTATGATAGTAGGTTTGCATAAAATATTGTTATTATTTAATGTTAGTTTTGGTTTATGTTTTCGTTTGTTTGTTATAACCTTTTCGCAATTATTTAGTTGAATGACTTGAGAATTTGGTGACAGTTCCGACACGTATGTTTGTTCTAAGGCTATTCTTTAACCTGAGGCAGCGGAGTAACGAGATGTTCCGTCATAGATCTACATTCACACTCCGTTCATCAGCTGGTCCTGACTCAGATTCTAAGTCCTTCCCCTCACTGAAATTGGACTCGCCACCATCTCATCATCGGCATCGGTCAACGCACTCCCAAACATCTTCATCTTTATTGTAGTCAGAAGATAAACCATAGAACTCATAGAAGTGTAGACCTAAAGTTGGGCTTGAAATGGCTCAAAATCAACCAAAGAAAGGGTGAAATTTGAAGCTCTTTTTTTTTTAGCTAATTCAGGGCTAAAATTTAAAGAAACAAAAAAAAACAAAGATTATATTATCCCACTTACAAATGCCGTGAAGCAGAACGTCTTGGTCAAAATATTTCTCTGTCGCGGAGTAGTGGCGTGTCGTCGTGCGCCTGTTCTTGCCAGATCCCGAGGAGTGTCTCTCTGTCCAGTGCACATAGGCCTTGCCCTCAAAGTTCAACCGCACTCCTACAAATAGCAAGAAAGACAGAAAATCATATTTTTGTTCTGAATGTAAGAAGATTGAACACTAAAAATAATGGTGAAAGGGCTTAAGTGCTGCAGCACCAAAAATATGGAATAGCTTACCCTGACAATTAACAGACATAAGTTTTAAGCAACTTTCAAAAAGGTGCTAAAATGGCATTCATTTGTTGAACAATATGTATGCAATACCATGTCCTTGTTACGGTTTGTGTATAAATAAATGCTTATTATTTCTAAATACCAGGAAATTTTATGTGTAAAAGCACCTTGAGCTGAGCTTCCTCTGGAATAGTGTTCTATAAATCATTTGTATTGCAATCATTATGGTTGTTTCATGCATTTCCTTTACCTAAGGCATCAGGTTAAGAGACATGAAATCCAATACATTCATCATTTGAGTATAAATCCAAATTTATAAGGATGCGTCTAAGAAAATGCAGGTACAGCAAAATCTGACCTTGAAAAAAAAAACCAGTTTAAGATTTATAAACTACGGCTTTATATTAACTATTTCAGAGGCACCAATTTTCTATATTTTTACTTTACAGTTACTTTTATTAGTTACTTACACCCTTGCAACAAAAAAAACTTGTAGGTGGTCCTCAAGACTTTTATCTTAAATGGTCACTATTGCCCCAGCCTACCTCTCATTTTCATAGGCTCCGTCAGTTCAATGGTCACATGACCTTGTACCATCGTCCCAGCATAAAACACTCCAGCGGTGTTGGCAAAGCTGATGGCAAATATATTTAACTTCCCCATGATGAGTTCACTTTCCAGACAAAGACGTGTTCACTGGAACAAAATTAAATAAATATAATAGCACATGCATAATTATTTGAAATAATACCTTTTCATGGTGCTAATATAATATAAATGATACAGCTTCAAGCAATGTTATTAGTAATGGCACAATGAAAATGTGTGTTTTTTAATAATCATTCATGCTCCTATCAGGAGTGTCTATATAATATATATGCACTATACTGTGCTTCTGTCCAAGTTTGCTCTACACATCATTTTGATCTCAAGAAATATCATAAATAAAATATGTACAGTGGCAAAAAAATTATTGTAAAACATGTAGTTTTGGTAGTATTAGTAACATTTTCCTATAGATGTTTATAAATGTCTTTTGTGATAGACAGCCTGTCTGTTAAAATCTCAATGTAGAACTCTTTAAGTTGCCCAACAGATGACCCATAGGCACCGCCAGTCGTCATGACAAAGAGATGGTAGAAAATAGAAGGACAATTTCTCTGATCTTGTTACGTGACTGTAGCCTAGCCTACCGGTTGCAAAGGTTCACAGGCTCGAGTATGTTCACCCTTCCACCAACCCCCCCCCCTCCCCTTCTCGGTGTTCTCCTCTCACCCATCTGTATTCAGATTAGAGCTTGGCAATCAGGACATATTGATGTACAGGTACCTGAATCGGATCTGGATCCAAGTACCTGTTCCTGTTGTTATCAGATCTATCTTACATAATCAAGGGTTGAAAAAAAAAAAGAAAAATATGTGTGCATGGATGATAACAGAGTGTTCAGACATATCTAGAGGAAAAAAGGCAAGAGAGGGGTAAGTAATGAACTTAACTCTTATCCACCTAGTCTAATGATCAGCAGAACAGGTATCTCTATCGGTTACCTGTACAGCGACCGTTAAAAACAGTTACAGTTACAAGAACCGTAACAGTTGTAAACCTGAACAGGAACAGGTCTAGCCCCATCTACTGGGGTACCTGTTCTGTTGGATGTAGGTTACTAGGTGGATCGGTTCTCGGTTCCCAATTACAGCTCAGCACTAATTCAGGTGTGCGACGCTCCTATCATTCTTAGATCACTTTAGAAATAATCACGGCACCATACTGGTGAAGTTAATAGAACGTGCAAGCTCGACATATTATAATCAATAAAGAATTATATCTGGCTCTCTTAAGACGGATTCTTAGACTTTATACGAGGCCAAAAGCAGTTGGGTAGGGTTGTTTATTAAAGAGAAAGAATTAGATCTATGTTTCATAGGGCGAGGGGCTTTGAAGACAGAAAGGGTTTGTAAGTGGAAGTTCTTACGCGGAGAGCACAGTAATATAAATAAGGACCGGCAGACTGGCTGGAATAATCACTATGTTTCATTTTTTGTTTGTTTGTTTCTATCAAAATACAGACCTCTTCTAGATCTAGATTAATCTATGGTACTACAGATCCTAGATTTCTAGTCTAGATCTCGATCTAAATTCTAGCAGGCCTATCGATCTAGATTTAGGCACTCCTTGAGTTTTGTGGTCCCTAGCCTGTGGGCGATCAAATGGCTTGGTGGGCGGGATTCGAGGGGTGAGTGGGTAGGATTCGATCACACGGGAGTCAGTCAAACTGTGAAGAGAGTTCAGAGAGAGGGAGGGAGAGAGATAAAGAGAGAGACATACAGGCAGACAGATAGAGCAAGCGAGTGAGAGATAGATAGAGACAGAGAAATAAAGAGATCTAAAGTTTTTAAAAAATTGCTTATCAGATCAATCTGGCCTAATTCTTATGTGCTTGTGAATGTTGTCCCCATCCCCCTTCCCCGCCCGCATTCTACCAGTGTTCAAATTAATTGAACACAATCAAATTCAAAGCGTGTCCTGTCTTTTTCAATCAAATAAAACATGCCAATACAATAAAAAATAATAAAAAGATAGGGAGTATAGATGGCAGGTATTTTAATCAATTTTAATAGAAAAAAAAATAACAAGAAGAGAGGGAGTGCAGCTGGCTGGTATTTTATTCAATAATAATCGAATTTCGGCCGCCCACCCGTTTGATCGCCCACAGGCTAGGGACCACAAAACTCAAGGAGTGCCTAGATTTAAGTTCTAGATCATACTAAATCTAGATTCTACATCCTAGTTAAAGCTAGATCTAGAATCTAGATCTAGAAGTCTAGATCTTTATGGCTAAAATAATCTAGAATGCATCCCAACCGCGGATAACCAGAGAGTTTCAGTACCTAGCCTCGAGCCCTTGTCCCTCGATCCTAAAACACTGGTCAGTGGTCAGCGTTGTTGTCAGTTTTTGGCCTTGAACTCTCTTTGAACTATCATTACTAAGGCCCTGTGAATGTAGGCCTGAAACGAAATCCATAGGAAAAATAGGAATGCGGTAAGCCCATAATTCTAACTTCTGGCCTGCGCTAGATTCCTGAACGATCTTTTTTTTTTTTATTAAGAATAGCTTACTTATAATTATTGTATTTTTGTTGTTGCAAATAAACATATATTCATAATTCTACATCTAGTTTTTGTTGTTGCTGTTGTTGTTGTTGTTGTTGTTGTTGTTGTTGTTCTTGTTGTTGTTGTTGTTGTTGTTGTTGTTGTTGTTGTTGTTGTTTAACACGTAAACCTTTAGCACACTATTTATGTCTGGTAGCCTATACATTATTATAGGCCTAGTTATTGTTCATGTGTGTCAAAAATGGTTTTCTTAGCTCATAATTATTATGGCTTATAATAATATGTAGATTCTAGTGTAGGCTACAACAGTGCTAACCATCTATAATTTATCTAGATTTAGTTCTCTAGGTCACTTACTTTATCGAATTTAATGAAGATCCACTCCTGGCTCTATATCTGGTATCTAGATATAGATAAAATATAGATATAGATGTATGATATCTAATCTAGATCTTGGAGTGCTGATCGCGATCTAGAACTGCCCCCTCCTCTCTCCAGGTTTAACGTCTCCATGGTCCCCCTGAAGGGCCCTATACGACGACAGGCGGCGTTGACAGAACACAAAAACTCAGGATAAAGGCAGGACATGAAACTTTTTTGCGCGCTTGTAACAACTAACATCGTGGTATTTAGATTAACATTTGTGTTTAGCCAACTCAGCCTACATAGCAATGGTGTAAACTATTCTAACTGTCCATAATAGTCAATTAATAATAGTTCACTTTAGCTCGATGGACATTTAACTGGAGACATGCATATTGATACCTACTGCCTGTCTCTTGCGGTGGTGATATTATGGGCATATATTATGGAAGATCTTCGATTCAATACCCGTTCGGGCCGAGTTGTTCCCTACTGGTTGGGCCAATGTCAGTATTAAATTTTTAAAGCGATCGGCTGATATTACAGAAGTCCTGGTATCGCCGTGTTGTTTCTGTGTGGCAGCACAACATTTTCTGACGTTAGTCCTAGGACCCAGACATAATATAGCATGGCTGATTAAGCTGGAAAAAATAAACATTATGAGAACGTTGAAAAATGACAAGAACAAGAAAGAGAGAGAGAGAGAGAGAGAGAGAGAGAGAGAGAGAGAGAGAGAAGCAGGCAGAGACGGAAAAAAGAAAGAGAGTGTCACATGAAGAGGAAAACGAGAGTTCAAACAAGGAGAGGGGTGGAGGGTAAAAAAAAGACAGGCTGAGAGGGAGAAAAAAGGGAAACACAGCCTTTTTTCAAGCTTTCACTTCCTTTTACATATCTTAAAGTGTCTGATATTCTTGTTTGCTCCATCTATATCTCAGATATTGTTTCTTTTTTTTCCTCCCTTTCTTTCTCTATATATTCTGTCTGTCTGTCTGTCTGTCTGTCTGTCTGTCTGTCTGTCTGTCTGTCTATCTGTCTGTCTGTCTCTCTCTCTCTCCTCTCTCTCTCTCTCTCTCTCTCTCTCTCTCTCTCTCTCTCTCTCTCTCTCTCTTCCTTTCTCTCTCTCTCTTCCTCTCTCTCTCTCTCTCTCTCTCTCTCTCTACTCACAAAGATTCTTTCTCTCTAGTACAACTGCTTCAAGGTCAAGCTAAGGACATAATGAACACCCCTCGTAAAATCCTGTTTTGCACATTAAAGACACATTTTTATTTCATGTTCAATTTCTAGCATTTAACATCACCAGTTTTGACGAATTCCTATTATTAAAGGCTAAATGTTTTAATGGAATTAAAAAAGGCAACCGTTCCACCAATGACAGGGTTATCGATCCGGAGACCAATCCACTACCACTTGAGCCCACCCCCCCCCCCACACACACACACACACACACACACAAACACACACAAACACACACTGTCTATATGTAAGCCGAATAGTCTGAACAAAGTCTGCTTTCCTAGTCTTATTCAGGCTAGAAAAATTAATTATAAACATGAATGAACAACTCTTATTATGCAAGTGTTAATACGCTTCCATGACTAGACACATATACAGGGATCTTTAGTTAGCCTGTGTTCATAGAGGCGACAGATTTATGACTTTTTTATGTCACAGTAGTAGTAATAGTGGTGGTAGTAGTAGTAGTTGTAGTAGTAGTAGTAGTAGTAGTAGTAGTAGTAGTAGTAGTAGTAGTAGTAGTAGTAGTAGTAGTAGTAGT
>RQTK01000485.1:0-42500 GCA_003991915.1 Elysia chlorotica
CCCGGGCCTTCTCAGTTCCAAGTTCTCATGATGTGCTGGTTTTGAGCTCAAGTTTCATTTTGTTTTGTTCAAACACGGATCTTACAAGTAGATTTAACATTCTCTACAAAGACATGTTCTTGTACACATTATAAGTTATAGCATTTGACACTACTTTGTTCTTTTAAAAAATAAAATAGTTTTTAATGCGAGACCAAAAGGTTCTATATTGCTCCATGTGTTAGTTTAGTGAGTTGCAGATACATATACAAACAGTTGTTTTCTTGCTTTTTTTAGTATATTTTTTTTTCAATTGGACTGAATTTACACCGTGTTTGTTTTTATTCTTCGATTTCATTTATGAATTGGATCTTCTATACATCAATTACAGAAAATAACAATGTAAGTATATTATTAAATCAAAGGGAAAATAGGCGAAAATTTGGTGTCAGATCAGACGTTACTATGTGATTGTCTGCATACATTCGTTTTATCTGATCATTAGCATCAATAATTTAATGATTTACAAGCATATTCAATCGGAAAGCTTTTAAGATTTTTTACCTTCTTAAATGTGAATAATTATATTACTTGCAGATTTCAAGACTCAATATTTCGTGTTAAATTGCTAATGACACAGCGGTTAAAGTAAAAAAAAAACTTTTAGTATAATTAAAGTAAAAAATGTGATTTTCTTAATCATAAAAACAAGTCTTTTTTTTCCTCCACTGATTTGAGCAGATGCTTGTAAAAAGTCAAAAGAATATAGTGGTAACTTTTTCCTTCTAGATTACTTTGAAGAAGAGAAACGAGATATTTATTACATCCTCATAATAGTATTTGACAATGATTTATGATGAACACATTTGCTGTAAAGGGACTTCCCATACTTAAACATAATATCTTATTTTAATGTTAATATGACCGTTACCTTTAATAACCAATGATAAGAGTTAAATTATAAACCGACTAAAAAAAGAAAGTGACTTAGCCTACGTACTTTCTGAACTCTTCACAAAAGAGGAAAACACACACAAAAATAAAAACGAAAAACGCTATCTCGTTTTTTTTTTTCTCTAACTCCAACCGTCAGCGGGCGTTTTATTATTCATCCATCATATTAGATAGATTTTTACTAAACTGAATTACCATTATTTTATTTATTTATTTTTGTTTTGTTCTTGTTTTAGATTTACCCATTTGCTGAATTTGTTTTTTTTTTTCGTGCTATTTTCGTTTTTGTTTGTTTTTTTCTTAACCTTTTTCTGTTATCTTTTTTACCAACCTTCTTTTCTTCCTCCCAGACTTTTTAATACGACGATCATTATAACTATGTACTATTTTTTTTAAGTATTAATCACGTAGCTTATAGTTCCTCCTTTCAGTGCACCTTGTAAAATGTGTCTCTAATAATTTCATCATTACATCCGTCTTTTCATATGCTTATTACCAGAGGTATAATTATGATGTTTATCCTTAGTCTGAACCAGTATTTCTATTCAAAACTATCCATTAGTCTATTTTTCCACTTTATTCGAAAAAAAATGATATTTGTAACTATCGCGCTAACAGAATCCTGGAACTTAAGAATAATTTACTGTCTGGAGAAAGCTTTTTTTTTTTTTTTTTTTTTTTTTTTTTAATTGTGAAGCTTTTAGTGCAATCCATTCACCCGCAGTACAGCGTTGCACTGTTAGGTGTGTGTGTGTGTGTGTGTGTGTGTGTGTGTGGTTCTGTTTGTGAAGTATGTAAGTAGAAATGTGAGGATGGGAAGCTAGCTTGTGTGTGTAAAATCTCACACAATTCGTTTTTTTTTTTTATGAGCCGAAGATGAGAGTGCAGTGAAAGTGTGTCATTGGGTGGAGCGGACGAATAATAGACCCCAGTACGGAAGGGCAATAATGTAGGGAGCGCTGTAGATGTATGTGTTGGCTGTATGTAATTGAAGGTCTTCATACTGGGTGTTGAAAGGATAGGTCTGGTAATACTTATAATGAGAGTACTGGTAGCTTTACACCGTTCACGGATTTTTCTTTTGAAAGTAATTCAGTTGTGTTCCACACAATTTGCCTCTACCCAGATTCATGTACGATGTAGTATCATTGCCTTAGTTTAATGATCTTGGACGAAAAACACCCAAGCGAAAATATTAGCAGGGAAAAGAAATATTCTTAAAACGTAGTAATTTGTTATCACAAGGGGATCATTTATTTCAACAAAGTAGGTACGTTTTTTTCTCCAACAATATTTTCTTTGCCCCCACTTTATCCAATTATTGAGTTAAGCCTTTTTTCGCTTGTTTTCCTCTGAAAACAAGGTACGCAAAGACATTATTGTCTTCTTTCTTCCAATTTAACTGCAGCCAAAGATCAAATGGTTTGATTAGAAAGCACTCTACTGATTATTTAACTCATAACTTGATGCTGGATCTTTGCATGCAAATCTTCCTTGACTATGAATCTATTTCCACCAATCTGTTGTGGACACCAAGTGTGCATCTTGTTACTACAGGGAACTATAAATCACTAAGATTTAGATCTACAAATTTCACAAGCTATAGCCTAAAATAAAAGTTTTTAGTAACAGTTGCTCACGCCTCTAGAAACAGTCCTTGAAGATTCTGATGGAGGTTATTCCGCATCAGTCTCCTAAGCTCGTACGAGCACTTTAAGAAATTAATTTTCAGCAAAGAGTTACGTCTGTGTGTGGAAAAAAAAGGCAACTGTGGTAATTGTTGTGTTGTTATGTGAAACCTAACAATAGTTATACAAATACTCTACATCTTCAATGACTGCGTTCCATTGTCATCACAGGAGGGAAAATACATAATTTCTCTAAAATTAGGAAATAAAAAAGTATCTTTACCAGATTACAATACAAACAGAATGGCTTCGGCGCATTGATTTTAAACTGCTTGATCATTTTGGGATAAGCTTTCGGCGTAAAGAAATTAATGGAGATCGTTACTTTCTGTTCATTCTACACCGATGCGTTTTGTCCTCCTGTTCTATTTCAATGACTCCTCAAAGGTGAATGGCATGCTCGTTTAGTATATTTCACTTAATCGTATTGATGTACCCTAGTTGTTCATAATAACCTGTAATAGCCTAAGATACCACAATGGCTTTAAGATACAAAGCAACCCATACAGAATTGTGGAGCGGGTTACTCTTGGCGAGTCTCGGATTACAATTAATTTGTCAGCTTCCCCTAGAGTCCATACAGAATAGATGGTCGACGTTTTTGTTGTTGTTGTTATTTTTGTGTGTTTTTTGTTGTTGTTTTTCGTTTTTGTTTTTCAAGACCACTAGTTCTCTTTTCGTGACTGCTTCTGTTGTTCTACAGAACTCCAGCATCTTCTTCAACGCTTTTTTTAATTGAACCTTGAAGTTTGATAACCAGAAAATAATATCATTCAAGTAGCAAATTCGCTTTGCGCATTTACTATCAGCCAGTTTCTCGGCGTTTATGAATGTTAGAAACTTAAATTAATTTGTCATGTGTCTAGTGTAGGCTTTTCTATGAATATAAAAGACATCGTAATTCTTCCAAAGAGACTAAACTACTTAGTTTATTTTTGCGGCGTAAGGCCTAAGCGCCGAAAGGGCTTTATGTTGTTTACCGCCGCGCCAGCCTTGAAAACAGTTCTAAAACATTTTTCTCTTTTCTTTTCGCGTTCCTGCCTTCGCCTCAAACCCCTTGGTTACTTAATTTTATCATTATTATTTTCAACGTTTAATTATACCGGCTCTAGTTCTTTCTAGCGCAGCCTTGGTGGTCTCAGTGAAAGCTACTGGTTATTGTTCTACCTACTCTGAATGGAGCTGATATTCGGGTAAAGTCTCATGCAGGGGATGAACTACTTTGAGATTTCGGGGAAGACATTATTTTGGGAAGAAAAATAGTTTTGTAAAATTAAATCAATGTAACCATGGGAAGAGAGATTCCACCTTAAATAGAAAGTTATGGGATAATATAAGAGTAGAGGAAAAGGGAGGAGTATAAAAAGAAGAGTGAGAGAATAAGAATAAGAAGACGGAGAAGAAGAAGATGAAGAAGAAGAAGAAGAAGAAGAAGAAGAAGAAGAAGAAGAAGAAAAAGAAGAAGAAGAAGAAGAAGATCAAGAAGAAGAAAAGAAAAAGCAGATGGGTAAAGAGGAGAAGGAGAGTAGGAACGAAGGGATGGAGGGAGAAAATAGAACGAAACAAAAAGGAGGATATGAAGAGAGCAAATATTTGGATGATAGGGGAAAATATAAGTATATTGAATGGATTTATGAATGAGGAAGATGTGACAAAAGAGCAGTAAAGTCTCAGAAGATGCACTTTTACATGAGATCACCGACATTCACTTTAAAGTAGAACTGATGATACTGAATGTCGTAAAATTAAGTTGTAAACAAAAACAAAAAATAAATTTGACGAGTCTGCTGTATGAGAGTGATAAAGACTGCAACGTTGAGAGGAAAATCCACCTTTGGCGTGATTTCAATGCATGTTTTATTTATGACGATAGAATAAATATGCTCAAAGGTATACCATCATTATTGCCTTCTCCATAAAGTATGTAGCATACAATTTTACACAATAGATCTGAGCATACAGAAAGACCTTGGGGAGCCACAGAGTCACGTAAGCATACCATCAAATATATCGCATAAATAGTTATAGCTGCTGAGGGATTTCAATGTGCATCCTCTCTCACGAGTCAATATCACACTTGAAGTTAAAATCAAATATATCTGGGGAATTAAGAGCTTTTTCATTGTTATTTGATGTGAACGATGATACATGACTGCTCTGTTCGCTAACAAGTATAGGCTTTTATATACAATTGTGCAGCACGAATACCAGATGCATAGATAACATTATTAGGAAGTAAAAGTGAATCTTACTCACGTGGTGGGGAATGGAGCACTGAGGAGATTGCTCTGACTTTGACCTTAACCAAAAATTGTCATAGTTAATCGATGGTGTATAATACTGCTTTACCTAAGATTTTGATGATATCTAAGATATGAGACAGTTCAAGATCAAATGAGACGGTTTGATATGTTAACTTTTGGTTCAGAATGATCTTGTCTTTTCTTGTAAATGTTTGTAATTCTCAATGTCTTTCTCTGTCTGTCTCTCTCTCTAACTCTCTCTCTTTTTCTGTCTCTCTCTGTCTCTCTCTCTCTGTGTTTCTCTCAGAGAGAGAGAGAGAGAGAGAGAGACAGAGAGAGACAGAGAGAGACAGATGAGAGAAACAGAGAGAGAGGCAGAGAGAGAGACAGAAAAAAGAGAGAGATAGAGAGAGACAGAGAGAAAAAGAGATAGACAGAGAGAGAGACAGAGAGAGACAGAAAGAGATAAAATTTAATATAAATAGACAGAGATATATATAGAGAGAGATAGAGAGAGACAGAGAGAAAAAGAGATAGACAGAGAAAGAGACAGAGAGAGAGAGACATATAAAGAAAAAGAGAGACAGAGAAAGACATTGAGAATCAGAGAGAGAAACACAGAGAGAGAGAGACTCTCTCTGTCTCTCTCTGTCTCTCTCTGTCTATCTCTATATATCTCCCTGTCTATCTATATTTATCTCTTTCTGTCTCTCTCTCTGTCTCTCTCTGTCTCTCTCTGTCTCTCTCTCTCTGTCTCTCTCTCTTGCCTATCTCTTTTTCTCTCTGTCTCTCAATGTCTCTCTCTTTTTTTTATTGTCTCTCCCTCTCTCGCTGTTTCACTCTCTCATTCTCAATGTCTTTCTCTGTCTCTCTTTGTCTTTATCTGTCTCTCTCTGTCTGTCTCTCTGTCTCTCACTCTGTCTATCTCGTTTTCTCTCTGTCTCTCTCTATATATCTCTCTGTCTATCTATATTTATTTATTTCTGTCTCTCACTGTCTTTCTATCTCTCTGTCTATCTATATTTATCTCTTTCTGTCTATCTATATATCTATATATTATATCTATTTATCTATCTGTTTCCGTCTATCTATTTATCTATTTCTGTATCTCGTTCTGGGGGTGTGCGCTTCATAGCAACCAGACTTTGATCTAAAAGATGAACAGTGCAACCCTAAAAGAATGCTTCAACCCGTTCTCATTGACCGTGACAGTCAGGGCCTATTTATGCCAAATGCTTGTAAATTTGTGTTATTTATAGCTTCATTTACATAATTATGTAGTAAAAATGGCGCAACGATGTGAAGATTGTAGGTCAAGAAGCGTATTTATATGGTGCAGAGTATTTCAAAGTGGGATCGTAATATACTTAATTATGCACGTTTCAATTTTTTTTTGCTGTATTGTAATTGTTTTAGTACTTGCCTTTCCAGTGTTTAGTGGTGTATTTGTGTAGATTTGAATTTCGAGCTAATCAAGACTTAAAATAATGCTTTTCACTGAATAATTCACTGGTGACTACTTAGCTTTGAATGACTCCCACCCCCATCCCCTACCTCCTACAAAGTGTGAGTGCTGTAAAAAAAATCTTGATTTTTTTGTGTGTCTTTGTTTTGCTTTGTTTGTCTTTCAGATAGATATAAATAGTAAAGCCTATAAGAATTTAAAGTGTTGAGGATTTTAGTATTGTTTTGGTTATTTTTTCTGTGTGTGTGTTTTTTTTTTTTTTTTGATCATGGCGGTGCGTGTGTGTTTGTGTGTGTAGCTTTGGCTCTGTGTTGGTTTCCTTTAAAATAAAACTATGCTTTTAATTACGTATAATTTTATGTTCGTTCTAAGCGTGTCTACAGCGTTATCGCTTTACTGAGGTAAGCACATTCTTTCAACAAGTGGCAAAAGAAATAGGCCAAGAGCTATCAGGTTTCAACTGTTTCAAGATATCAGTGGTCCTAGATTAGAATAGGATGATATTTGTTATACCCATAAGGCATGATAGTAGTGAAAGTTTATTCGCGGTGGAGAACCCTTCATTGTGTAACAATTTTCAAGAAGGGAAATGTGTGAACGCATCCATCTCCTTGAGTTATGGCGTCAAATTTTAAGCGCAAAACGATTTGAAATCGGCATTGTTTCTCATAAGTCTGAAGAGCATTGGATTCTATACTTTTATAGAAAAGGTGCAGGGCTTAGTATAATACATCCCATAATGCTTTCTATATTTTCCATCACTAAATAACAGACGGAGGTGTTGTTGGTGTGGTTTTTTTCAAAACAGGACGGGGGTTTTATCCGCATCAATAAAATAAAAAGAAAGGATTTTGCTTTTGCTACGAGTGTTTGTGTTAAACGAAAGCAGCAGTGCATGAAAATAGGATTAGAGATCTTTTTAAAGGGATTACGCGGTTAAAAATAGGAAAAGAAGCCAAGGACACACTGATAATGAGATGTTGAGATTTTTGTTTGACGCCCTGATATTTTGTTTCTTATCTTGTGGATATTTAAAAGAAATATCTTTTTATCGTTCGTTCAAAGCAGGGCACATAATTATTATTATCGACAATTTTATATGTTTTTGTACATCCTTCTATTATATCTATTTATCTATCCACCTATCCATCTACTGATATACCTACCTGTCTATTTATATATCAGTTCTATTCATATAGCTATCTATGCACCAATCCATCTATCAATCCATATATCCATTATATATATTTTTTTTGTATATTAGTTTAAATATCTATCTTTAAATATAGAATTATATGTCTTTTCAAATACATATAACTTTCAGTTTATATGTGTATTCATTTCTATCCTTGAGCCTATCTTTTCGGAGATATATCATATTAATGTGTTTTTTTCCACCCAGCACTAGATGCGATATATACATTATTTATTTACTCATAACTTGAACATATCTTACAGTTCTTTATCTTATGTTAAAGGATCTATCTTTTGATGGACAAGATGTATGTTTTTGTCAACAATGTTCCACACTTTAAGGATAAGACGGCGAAGCCCTTGGGGAACGAATTGATTTGATAGTAATGATTTACGTGAGTGACAGTTGCACTCTTCTTCTCCAATCCCTTATTGTTGAGTATAAGATTTCTGGTTTTATACTTCCCGATGAAATTAACCTGTATCTTTAAGTGTGGAAGTGAATGTACCAAAACATTTCTTTTCCTATGAACACCTCACACGAAAACTTGAGGGAAGGTAGAATATTCAGGATGTGTATCTTGGTTTCAGTGAAGAAAGGTCATTTCTTAATCTCTGGAGAAAAAAAAATCCATGCCTTCATTGTAGTCTATAGAAGCCCAGCAGTATGTTATGAAGAGTGTATTGTGTTCCTCCCGTGTATAGCATACTGAGAGCATTGCTGCGAGTGCGACTAGTTCGCTAGTTCCGGATAAAGGGCAATCTTTATATAGCTTTGAATGGCGGCTTGAAGGAAAGCGAAGAATGTCAGCGCCAGGTGACGAGTGCCCCAGGCCTTTCTAATCCTGATTGGCGTTAGGACTGCGCCATGACCAGCTCTATGTGCTGGACCTGGCTATTTATAAGTTGACCATGTTCACCAAAGATGATTTAGAGAATAATGAGGAATTTACTATTTCACCAATGTGTTCTAAAAGGCTTGCTTGTTTTTTTTTATAATATTTTTTAGGGATTAAGAAGGAAGGATGTGTAAATTATAAAGAGCACTATGACAATATTCGCTGTTAAAAACAAGTCTTGGCTTATTTATTATAAATGCCATGCTGGTTTCCTGTCTACTATCCATCTTTATTTCTATTGATCTATCTATCTATCCATCTATCTATTTATCTATCTATCTATCTATCTATCTATCTATCTATCTATTTATCTATCTATCTATCTATCTATCTATCTATCTATCTATTTCTACCCCGGTGCTACCACTCCCCACCTACAACGTTGTGATAAGCTTACAACTCATCTTAATATCTAAGAATAAGTCTTACAACGAGTGCTTAACTACCAATGCGTTGTACTTAGAGCTAATTGAGTTTAATTTTTGCGGCTGTTCGTTATTACATAGAAATTATTATTGGAATTCTTTGAAAATGTTTTTTGAAAAAAGCAGACTGAGGCCTCAATTTTGTTTTCTCTCTCTTTTTTTTTTTTTGAAGTATCATCCCAGTAAGATTATGTTCAACCGTGAACTATATCTGTCGCATCTCGTTCGTTCATCAGCAAGTCAATTACAGGTTGCGCTGACGCTGGAGTTAATAAACATCACTAAAATAACAATCATTACGTTCCATTGCATAGCAATATTTCCTTTACTGTGCAGTAGCTGTTGTTGTGTATCATTCTTTCTGTCGTTGCCTTTTTCCCGGTTGTGTGTCAGTCATGAAGAACTTGAAAACAAGAAACTCAGACCTTTTTTTTTTACAAAGCAGCTAATCTAGATCCTGTTGAACTGAAGTAGCAAACGCGATTTAGTGATACCGTGAAATAGTTGTCATTTTCGCCAGAAAGAAAATAAGGATAGGCGTGGAATTTATAACGCCTATTATGTTCAGATGAAGAAGGAGATGAATTTCATGGATGTCTTTCTCTCCCTATGTGTGTGTGTATCTTTCTCTATTTCTCCTCTCATTCTGTCTTTATTCTATTTCTCTGTCCATCTCTTTGTCTGACTTCGTCTGCCTCTCTCATTATATTTCTCTCTCTTTCTTCCTCTCTCTCTATCTCTATCTTTGTCTGTCTGTCCGTCACCCCCTCTCTCTCTCTCTCTCTCTCTCTCACTCCCACCTCTCTTTCTCTTTTTGTCTGTCCGTCACCGTCCTACCCTCTCTCTCTCTCTCTCTCTCTCTCTCTCTCTCTCTCCCCTCCCCCCCCCTCCCCTCCCCCCCTCTCTCTCTCTCTCTCTCTCTCTCTCTCTCTCTCTCTCTCTCTCTCTCTCTCTCTCTCTCTCTCTCTCTCTACCTTGTCAGAACACACTTAGCTATATTCATTTTTGGGGGGTTTAAAGCACTGTATTATGTGATGGATATTACCACACAAAAAATGCACAAGAAATCGTAAAATATTTCTCGCGGAATGTGGTAAGAGGTTGAACGTAATGAATGCCTGAAGCCTGGAGCTGCAGTGGGGGTCACATTGGTTTTCCCCACTCAAGGAGGTGAATGTCATCGGCGTGGATTCTTGTTCAGACCCCAGGTACACGGCGCGCAAAGAACGGGTGAGGCTGAAACCCTTTATTTTTCACAAGCTTTACACTCCATGTCTAGATCTAACGTGACAAGTTAGATTTTCAGCCAATGTGTATAAGCGAAAAATTGAATGTGTATAAACCAGGACAACATGACATCTGAAAATTATTGTAAGCATCGTTTTGTATGCTTTTCTCCTTCATGTTTACATGAAAGAGTGCATTTTTTAAACTGTATGTATATTATAACCAACAAATTTTAAAGGCCTCATTTAAAAGTATTAGTAATTATTTCCTTATTGAAAATTGAAATATTATGATTCTTGTAGAAATTTCAAAAATATATAATGGCGATATTCCTCAATTAGCCTAGTTTCAAAATATAATTAGCCTATGTCTCTCATGTCCGCGCGAGATTGAGAAAGCCGAGTGGTTAGAGCGGTGACTGCGAGTAAGGAAGTGTTGGGCTCGCTTTCCGACAGGGTCAGCGTAATGTTTATGTCAGCTTCATCTATTCGGCTCCTCCATGCTTTCACAATACTCCGCTGCGTCCGGAAAGATTTCTCGTGAAGAATAGGGGATTTAGATCTAAGTAGTGAGGTCTTAATGTGAACGCCCCCAACTAAAGTCCAGGGCATTAAATTTGAACATAGTTCCGGCTCTGTGTTGAATAAGGAACCGTTTATAATATAGTTTCTATGAAAATATCTTAATCTTAATCCTTCAACAGGAGTAGATCTGGAAACGGCGGGTGTATGTAACTGTAACACTCATTAATAATGTGTGCGTCAAACAAAATAAACAAATTGATTATTTATATATCTATACATGTGATAGACCGTTATTTTGTTGAATCGAATTCTACTATTTATTTGGCTTTAATTCTAATTTTTTTACAGTTGATCTCAAGCGCTTTGATAAAGTAAGGCATTGTGCGACAATGAATAAATAAAAAATTCATGAATGTTTGAATGTTTGGGGCCTCAGGCAGTCTTCGCCCAGTTAGAAATATAGCACTAAGTTAGACCCAGTGCAAAACCGTGTTCTAGCTAAAGATATGATTGCAAGATAATTGAAGGCCTATATTACGTTCAAAATCTCCGCCTTGCATGTCCTAGAGCTAGGAACATAATTATTATTATACCCTCCAACGGAGTAGTTTAAAACCCTCTTTAATCATCATTGGAAGACGCAACTCTATGACACATGCTCTCAAGTTTGGAATAGAAGACACATAATTATTTTTAATGTCCAGCCAGTATACACTACTACATCTAATTATACTTCCAAACGTGTATCCATGGAGTTAACCAATGGGAGCTAGCGGCTTGAGAGCCTTCACTGGGTATAATTGCCCTCTATTTTTTGAAAAACGTAATTGCTCTTACAAAGGAATTTGAAATACATTGACATCTCAAGACCTCTGCGATCTTAGTTGTTTTTGTTTCTTGTTGTGTGTGTCTGTTATTTTTTTGTTTTTTTCGAAAGTCATTATGTCTAATCTATTTTAGCTTAGTTATTCAATGTAGCTTAAATTATTTTCATACCTGGATTGCCAGGAACGAACATTCTTTGTGTCTGCTCCATTCAAGCATCCATGTCGGGGTCTCTGAACTTGTCAAGCCGCCGGTCTTAGAGGCAAGACATCATTATGTATTCATACACTTTTTGCATGACAAATGATTTGAACGAACTCAACACTTTTGAGAAAATTAGCATAAAAAACGGACAGGGAGAAAAAAAAGAAACTTTTTTCTTCTCCCTGTCCGTTTTTATGCTGATTTTTTAAAGCTTCATTACCTTATAACGTAGGTGGTTAAAATTAAAAATGTCAAGACAAAGGTATGTGTCATCCGTCGTTGAGTTTTTCGATAATCATTTTACCGTCGGACAAATCGCTCATTTTTAGAAACTCGTCATGTAAACAAAACGGTCCTTATTTGCAATCATAAACGGATTGGCCAGGTTTTTTCGACTTTGTAACCAAATCTATGCACATCGCTACGAAATGGTCCGGTGGTTAAGGTTGTTAGCAACACCAAATAATTCGCATAGCATGGGTGTCGGGGAAAATTGAGAAAGGGAGGGGGTTCCTGCAAATGTCATGCTTAACACAAGTAATTAAGGATGAGATCTAGTTAACTTTTCGTTTAAAAAAAAAAGCAATATTCAGAATCTCAGACCTCCGTTTTTATTCAGCCTTTACGGGTATATACTTTGCACAAATTCTTTCTTTACTGATTATTAAAAGAAACTACTACCCCATCATACTCAAAGACAGCCTGCAAGAAGTAGTGTGTGTTTCTTATTTTTCTTGCAAGTGCGAGAGGTTTCCTCAAGGATGTTGAATTCGTACCTGCATTGGGTTAAAAACTCTTTTTAGGCCCGGGTGCAGACTTTTTTCCAGTTTAGTTAGGCTGCTTAACTAAACCTTTGCCCACCATTCTCCTCAGCCGTTGTTTGCCCTCATGGCCCGAAGGCTACCAGGGTGCACAGGAAGTTGGTCTCCTTGCAGCCCACCTGAATTTCCACAGATGACGTGTGCACACTGCACACTGCACAGTGTGAACTTACAGCCACACACACACACACACAACATACGGGATCTAAACTCTATGGGAATGCCCGATAAAGGTAAAACAAACATTGAAAAGCCCACTGTCTTAGCTTAAGTAAATTGGCCCCTCCTGTCTAGGGGGGGGGGGGGAGTTGCACTGTCTTTTCAGTCAAGCAAATTTTGTTATAATTGGTTTCAGCGTCTCATTCGCTGAGATGCTAAAGTATGCTTTAAATGACACCGCAGTTACCACCTTTTTACATAGCTCATGATAATGTGTTAAACGCAATAGGAAACAATTTCTTTCCTTCTTATTCGGATACCGTAGTTGAATTGAAAGGTCGCAGTGTTCAGGGCCCTTTACGAATGACTAACCCGCTAAGCTTTTAGCTGTGCATCATGATTTCCATAGATCTTTGACCCTCTTCCACTCTATGAAAGAGCCCTGTGTGTTATTGAAAGCGATTTGCATTGAACGCCAAACTATGTCTAACATCATTCTTTTTTCTGGCTTATACAGACCTTATGTGATTTTCTTATGTGCGGACTAACTTGACTGGATGTGATTAGTTTGACTCTCGCATCTGATATTGCCAATGTTTACATACACATCGTTACATAGAGTGTCTGTTCTCAAAATCATATTTAAGAAAACTGTTAGAGTACGGATCTAGTACACTCACAAAACCAGTGATAAGACGCATCCTTGTTTTACTAATGACGCTTTGAGGTTCATGTGGTTTGGTTAAAGCGGAGACCATTATTGAGTTTTGTTAGGAACTGCTTTTGTGCAGTCTCTAACATTTAACGGCTCTTAAACTGATATCGACAAGGTAAGGAAAGTCGCCAGCTTTATTTCATTTTCTCTAACTCTCCAAGTTTTTAACTGACACCCAGGTCAACGTGTACTTATGCACAATGAAAAAAATGGCTCAGTCGTCCTGAAGGCTTCAAGGCAGTGAAGGAAAAATAAATCAAAATAATTATATCGAGTTCAAACAATTATGGGACACTCAAAAACAGTTTTATCGAACGAGTGCATTGGGCTGAATTGAGTATCTTGTTATTAATTCAAGATAGCCCGTCTTGTCCATTCATCATATTTCCCTTTATTAGAAGTCTCTCCGTAGAAATGTTTGCAGACACATCATTACAGCTCAACCTGATTAAACTGTAAGATGCTTTTTTGAAAAGTACACTGTGATCAATATTCTGTGTCTGGGTGTGTGGATATGCGAGGCGTATAGCGGCGGGAGGTTTTTTATTCACTTTCATTAAAGTTACTAAATTTCGAATTGAAAAACACGTGATTCCGTTTTCAGTCATTGCTCCCATTATGTTGGTTTTTGTTGGATTTCTTTTTAAATTATTTTTATTTATTTTTGTTATTTACTTAATTCTACATAGACCCCATATCACAGCGGGTAGGACTATAATAAGAACTGATTTCTCCCCATGCTCTCTCTGGGTTCAATGTCTCCTAGTTACCCCCGGAGGGGGTGGGGGTGGATGGTATTCTATACAACGCCACAAGATTTGTGTTTTAATGAATAATATTAATGTGATTTGGTCTTCTGTGATCATTGCTGGATAATACATTTTTTGTGGGGGTTTTTTTTATAATTCCATTTTTAATTCCAATTTTATCTTTGGTTTGATGAGGTCAGAGAGGGTGTTTGTTTCAGCTTCTCTTTAAACTTAAGGAAACTAAAATGAAATTGACAAGCACGGCTGATGTGCATGTCCGACCAATTATTGTGCATGCCCCAAGACACGTACCGGTTTTAACCACATCTAACAAAGTCTAAACTGTGCCACAGACAACCGTATACAACAGGTAACGCCTTTATAAAATTACGCATTGTGCAAATAACCGCAATATTCCGACGGTCAACATATGTTTGTTGTGGGGTTCTTTCCGGTTGTTGTTTTTTCTTTAATACATTTTTTTAGTCTTTCATACTTAGCTTAGGCTGAGACCGAAACTATAGAACGTTTCTGCAAAGTCACGAGTGTTAAAATTCTCATGCGTGGCTTTCCCACGCTCTAAGTCCTTCATGCCCATAATGCAGGGTATTTTTATTCATCTTGCACTAAGAATTGTACATGCATTATTGATTTTGAGCAAAGTCAAGTTCTTTCACACCACGCTTTATTATGATAGATCTTTTCATAGTGTACACCTAACACTAAAGCTTTATAATGTAGAGGTCTAATATAGTTGGGCTGTTTTTAAATCAAAATATAGAATTTGTGAGGGAATTATTTAAGACCGCTAACACGAGATTAAATCGATGCGGTCTCTTTCTTCCAGCAATAAAAGACACAAAACAAAGAGGCAACTTTTATAGAAACATGAGAAATTTAAGGGTAAAATATATTGCTCTTGTTCTGTAGGCGGAATAGAAAATTATGTTTTCCGCCAATATTGCTTCATGCACTTTTTGTCCATTGCGATGCGCATTAAGTTTTATTAAGAAGCCCACACTTACTTTGTTTGCTATTGTTAATAATGAATATCATTGATATTCTTACTATATCGTTTTATAATCAATTATTATTATTATTATTATTATTATTTTTATTATTATTATTACTACTACTACTACTACTACTACTACTACTACTACTACTACTACTACTACTACTACTACTACTACTACTACTACTACTACTACTACTACTACTACTACTACTACTACTACTACTACTACTACTACTACTACTACTACTACTACTACTACTACTACTACTCCTACTACTACTACTACTACTGCTACTACTACTACTACTACTACTACTACTACTACTACTACTACTACTACTACTACTCTAATTTTAAAATTAATTTTTTCTTATTTAACAAGTGAGCATAAAATTTTACATCATAAAACAGTTTCATATAAAATGTTAAATTTCTCATTAGCTATTGAAATGGTAATATCTACATCAAAAGATCGTCATTATATAAAACGATGACTCTGCTTCGAATACCCAAATGCGACGGAAAACATATATTCTGCAACAAGATTACTCACCCCTATTTAAGATGTGTCTTTTATTCTTTTCGTCTAGACATACGATTAGAGTTAGATTAACATAGAATCTATAGCTACATTAGGAATAAATCGATGTTTACGTTTCAAAATCGATCCCAAGAACGAAGTAGTTCACCAATCCCTTTTAGCAAACTGAAAAGCTAAATCTGACCTTATTGCATTTTTCATCAACACAGCTTTGTTTTTCTCTTCTTGTCTTTGATAGTATTTCGACGTAGCCTATAAGGCCATCTTTACCATAGCCAGTAATTTTCATCAAATGCAATCTTCGCGTCTTACTTTTCACAAACGATATCCCTAGAAAGAATTAGTAATAAAAACCCATCGTTTATACCTATAATATACCACAGAAAAATGCGTAGCAGAATAGCTAGGTCAAATCTAGATCGATTTTAGCGTAAATCTCATTATCGAAGTAAGGTTAATAGTAGAGATTTTACATAGTTGCTAACTTATCAGGTCCATTAATATTTGATAAATTATATTTCGATTGTTTTTATTTGTTTTTAACTCACTAAATATATCAAACTATCTGAATTAAAAACGAATGGCAATAGAATTTATATCAACAGAAAAGAAACTCAATTTAAGCAAATTTTGAAATTCAGAGAAAAATCAAAGATTATAGCAATAAGAGACATGAACATCGACCAACAGAAACACAGATTTCGAAGAAAGGGTTAAAGGACAAAAAATTGACAGAACAAAATTCCAAGCAAAAGCTTTTGGCCCCAGAAGCTTCTTGTCAAGGCGATTTCACAGAAGAACATTTGTCTTTGCTTCAGAGGGCCCCTAGAGAAATTACGCTCGGGCAGCCCATAAAAAGAAACTTGTTTGAGAGCGTTTTCGTTTCCGTCTCTCTCTATAATTTCGCTGAGCTGCCTTTAAAATGTGGATTGAATTTTTTTGTGTTTGTAGTGAATTTGTTTCGTAATGATAATTGAAGGACTCTCCATGTTGTCGATGTCGTTGTTGAGATTTTGAATTTCTTCCTTTTTTAATGATCCAATTTTATTTTTATAGATACGCTTAAAGCTGGCTTTTGTTTTTATATTGGTTCGTTGAATGTTGCTGGGTTTTTTTTTTCTTTCGTTCTTTTATTTCCTAATTGCAAATGGTAGATCGTTTTTGCCGATTTTGCTTTTCTATACAAACCTGCCATAATTTTTCTCGGTGGAAGTATGTAAACTGCATGGCAGCCATTGTCATTAAGGCAAGGCAATAATCCATAAATTAGGTACGCTTTAGCTGTATTTATTGCCTTTGTAGAGCGATCTCACTTGCAATTATCTTTTAAAAGAATTGTATTACTATACCATGTAGGGGAATGATTGGGCTCAATTTGAAAAGGGAAGTCCCTGGTTTTAATCTCGATCAAACAACCCCCCCCCCCCCTTCCTCTCTGGTTGTGTTGGTGCCAAGAAATAAGTCATGGTATCCCGGCTATGTGGAGCATTACGCACAGTTGAAACTGATGTTTGTCTGGGATCCCTACATCAACATAGCCTAGTTGCTGACATTGTTTTTTAGTAACCAACAAACGACTAAATTACCTACAACTTGCAGCAAGAAACTTAGTGCATTAAATCTGTGACCCCCCCCCCCTAAAAAAATGTCCTTCATTGTGTTTAAATCATGAAAACCGGGGGAAAGGCCAAGGGTAGTGAAACAGTAGCGGTCTGCTAGGCCCCTCCCTGTTAGCGACCAGGGCTCACTCTCCAATCTCAGGCAACCATGCCCCTCAGAGGTGCGGCGCGGATTAATCCCGTGTGCACTTGCATGTCGCCTCGTCCATTGGGGATTAGAATCTAGACCTGCCACTTATAATTAGCCCAAAATAGAAAATTTCTTGGCCTAGTTTGAGTTTAGCAGCTAAGTGCAACAATTAGCTTGGATATATGCGCAATGCCTATGATTACTGGCTTTTTATAAGCTTTTTATTATTCCAGATCTATAATAATTATCTAGATCTAATCATAGTTTAATTGGTCAAGAATACCGACAATTTTGCGAACAGGTTAATTTATTCTTAAATTTTCCCAATCCGTTTTAAAATCCTACGCACCGCTCATCGTTGGTTTATAATTCTTGTGAAAAAAGTGCTTGCCAAACTGTGAAATACCTCTATACATATTTTGTTAATTACATTACTAATTCACGTTGTCTCGAACGTTCATGAGAGTGAGGGTTATAAATATCTAAAGCTAGGGTAAGGTCCAAGTAGCGAAGATAACGTTTATTTTTTAGCCATGGGCACTTAGCCAGTCGGTTTTTTCCACGGATTTTTTTCCAATTTCGGGAGCTAATTTTGCCGAGATTTCTTTTGCCTTTTTTAATCGAATTAAAGATTTTCATACTTTATGCTCTCTAAAACGATGTTTTATTTATTTTGTATTTTAATTACACATGCCATTTCATAGCCACCTGATAATATTATTCCCCCTCTTAGTCGGTATCCTGGTTCAGAAAGAGTCATTGCTCCTTTGTGATTAATATCATGTATGTACAAGTCCTAGAAAAGATGCATTATTAATTGATTTCTACGTGATCACAAATATCAATTCTAAATGTTCAGCTCGATGATCATAGGAATGTAATCGAAAATTTGGCCGAGAAACCTCGCCTAGATCAATCACATTTACAATACAAAGTTTAAAAAAAGTGTGTTGGCGTGGCGAGCTGCGGTCGGGTGACTCTTGTAAGCGGCTTATTGCACAAGCTTTTAACAGCCTCACTTCTGTCGTAGTTACAATCCATGTGCTGTCGTTCTTTTTCTTGCATGTTCGGCGCTGCAGAGACAGAAATAAACCCGATATTTTAAATCCGCGGAGTTTACTCCGGTTTTGCTAATAATTATTTAGAAAACATCTTATTGGGTTAGGGCGTTTTGCAAAGATTAAAAACAATATTTTCGGAGGCTAAAATAGGTAACGTATTTGGGTTAATGGATGTCATGTTGTTTCACGTCTTTCTATTTCCTTGAAAAATCTCATGAGAAAAATCATTATAGTGAAGCTAGTGGGATTTTTCAGCTTACTGAGTTACAGACAACATTTAGCCACCCCCAGATATGTCCTCAGAGTGTGTCTGCGTCAATCTTCACACATTTTCACCGCCTGTTGACTAAACACCCAGCCCTCCCTGTTTTTTTATTTTAAAACTTGACTATCAAAAGCTTAAGATGCTGTTTTCTTTCGTTTTTTTTAAATTGCTGTATAAATGTCTATTTCAACTTAATAAGTCTCATGCACTTCTAGCCATTCGGTTTTGCGAGAACAGGTCTCAAAGCTTTTATTTATATATTTGATGATGATGCAGGGACGAGAACGCTTCGCTTCTGATCACCTTCTCCTCACGCCTTTTCATAATTTTCTTGTTATATGCAGAATTTGATGACTAAACATTCAAACCGTTGACACCGTTGTCTGGACTCAAATCTCTCTCTCAGATTGTATCACTCTAATAGCGCCACAAATCGCCAACTCGCGATTGTTAAAACCATGGCCTTGCTAAACGTAGGAGATATTTTCGAGGTTTTTCACCTGATGACTCAACCCTAGGATTACATTATATTTTCCCTGTTGATCAATTTCTCTATATACTACAAATTTTAAGTAATTGAATCTGTCGAGCAAAAAAAAGCTTTTCAAATATTGAATACTGCCCCGTGGAAAATACGTTCGTTGCTCCATCAGCATCCATCACTGTGGCCCCTCATAAATCAATAACTTCTTTAACTATTTGTGTGTATCATTTGTTTGTTTATTTAACAAGGTTTGTTGATTCCAAAAATAAGAGACTCTGTAGTGCTTTGCTGCCACTGTGTAACGGTTGCAATTTTCTTTATTTTAATTTGTAACGCGCCGCATCTTGTTTTCCATAAAACACTTTTTCTTGACCTTTCTTCTTAGAAAAAAAACTCCCCTCTTTGTCCCTCTCTCACTGTCCGTCTCTGTCTTGTTCTTTCAGTCTCTTCGTCTATACGGTCTCCTTACTTTCAATATGGTTCAAATATGGCTCAATATTATTTGCCGACATTGCTGTGTACATGTATTTACAAAAGAAATATCCTGTTAGCTTAAAAGCAACAATCCTTACTCTGCTTCCTGTTACACATCGGTGTATGCAACTATGAAAACATTACAAAGAATTAAGCGTCGGGAAAGGTAGACTTGAAGGGGACTGACTTTTCACATGAATAGTATCGACCAAGGATCGTTATTTGAGTTACGGTAACCCGTGTATTCCGGTTGATAATAAACTATATTTCTTTATTTAACTTGGACAAGACAAAAATAGCGTGCGTGCCGAGCCAACAAATCAACTTCTTAACAGAAAAAATCCCACAGCTGGGATGGTGTGTGCGTTCTAAGCAATCTATGTTATGGAAAAAAAAGTGTTGCGAACCATCTTTGTTTAGCTTATGGTATAATTATGAATACCCAACTAAAACTTTATTTGTTTGTTATTATCCTTTGTTATTTAGTTATTTGCCAGGTATTTTACTCTGCATGTGATTTGTTTCCGGTTCTATCTCATATGAATATATTATCAATATCTGCTCTGAATAATGTTTCTATTTTTACATCTAACTCACGAGTTCGATTAGTTGAATTTTGTATTTCATCTGAGTCCATGATACAGTTCCTAATGGAAATGATTTTGCCCACCCACCCCCCTATTTTTTTACATCTTTTTCCCAATTAGCCTTACTATCCTTCCCTCGGCCTGTTTACTGTAAGATCTTCTGTTGTCTTCGGCTGTAACACATGGGATGTCCTCCCTGGTCCAATTGCTCAAAGCTCCTCCATCGATCTGACAGGGCTGAAAGTACGTGGACGTAACTTGTGGCATTCCGAATCAGATCAGGAAAGAAAGGCACGTGTGTGTATGAGAGAGCGAGAGAGGGTGAGAGAGAGGGGAGAGAGAGAGAGAGTGAGAGAGAGAGAGAGAAATAGTAAGTTTGTGTGTGAGAGAGAGATATTGAGAAAGGTGAAAAAGAGATAGACACAGAGATAGATAGAGACACAGAGGGAGAGAGAGAGAGAGAGAGAGAGAGAGAGAGAGAGAGTGTGTGTATGTTTGACTGTATGCGTGTGCGCGCGGGCGTGTGTGTGTGTATGTGTGTGGTAGGGGTGGTGCGAGAAAGAAATGAAAAAAGCAACTTACATGGGGTTGTTATTTCTAGACCCGCGCTCTAGAGATGACTGCTTGTATCGGATCGCAGCACGTGCCTGCTGTAGCTTTAAATAGAGGTGCACTTGATGCTGTTGCTTTTTGTTTTTGTTTTGGTGGGGTTTTTTTTTATTAGTTTGTTTCTCTGGTTTTTTTTTAAATAATATTTCTCGCTGTCTTAGCTTCAGCTTCTTAATGCAAACAGCTTTTTGGTGCACATTTTGTATCAGCCATTTTGTTTCTAGGGTTCAGTTTCCTGGCAACAAATGGCATCCTTGTTTGTTTACATAATTTAGAAATAACAATATCAGTCTCTAATTCAAAACACGAACACTCCCACAAAAACTTTTATAGTTTTATATTTAAAAAGCTTATACAAACGCACTGAAATGTACAATATGAATAATGACCCATTAAAATGTACAATATGAAAAATGACCCCTTAATAATATAATAAATATAAACTATTGCAAATACAAGTAATAGATTTTTTTCTTATGTTTTTTATATCTTTTGCACTACATGGCATGCCCTTCCAGAGAAAAGAGTATGATGTTAACGCTTGTTATCTGAATCAATTCATCCCTTATTCCAATATAATAAAACAATTAACTTTCAGTTCTTATTTTATTTATATGGGATTTTTTGTTACAGCAATATACATTTTGATCAATCTTGTTTGCAATGCCTGACATTGTGTGCATTCGATTGCTGACATTTTATTCCAAGAACATTCAGTGAATAACTGAAAAACAAAATGAATTTACAGCAGTATTTTTATATAGAACTACACATATTCATACCATTTTTTTTTCATTTCTCCTGTATAGTAAGGCAAATTTGTATTCGCTTAAACTCATGAACGAGATTTATGTGGCTTAGAAAATGTCTCCTGTGAAACATAAGCCAAGCTATCTGTTACACATGGAAATGTTATATTATGTTCTGAAATTTCATGGGGTTTTTTTGTCAATCGTTGATAACCGTCATCCATTTCTCCAGTGCACTTGTAATCTACATTTCCCAACTTTTTTCTTTAATCTCAAAACCATGCACTATTCATTTGTATTATTCACAACATTAATTTTGTGTCTATTTTTAGCCTTTCGTCGTAATTACGAACGCAACCGTCATCTCTTTTTTTTAAACCGGGCATTGAATGAGACTACATAATATATCCACGGCAAGTAAAAATTGAAGAGAAAAGTGAGAGAAATAATACAATAACTAGGTTGCTGATCGAAGTAATAATTGCTACTTAAAGAATTTAGTTCCTAGTCGAAGTAATAATAATTATTTATCCTCCAAGAAATTATTTTTCCGTAACCTACTTTTATTCTAATGAAAGTAACTGTTCTGTAATAACAGACAAAAATTATGACAGCAAGTCTAGAAAGGAAAATAGGAAAGTGTAACGATTTCATGAATACTGTCAGGAAGTAAGTCAGTTGTCAGAGTGACTTAAACATGTCCTACTCGTGTAGGCCTTCGCGTAAAAAAGTATTTGGTCTGCAACCATACAATAGTAATAATTGACAATTTTTCACGTTAAATTTGGAAATCAAAATTTAGATCATTCTTTTTTTTTGGTATGTTTTTATTTAGAAGAAGTCAAAATTACCCTTTTTTAACGTAGTGATTTAATTGGATTTGTTATTGTTCATGTGAGTACACGTGACAGAGAGACACAGAGAGAGAAAGAGAGAGAGCGGGAGAGAGAGAGAGAGAGAGAGAGAGAGAGAGAGAGAGAAAGAGAGAGAAAGGGAGTGCATAGTTTCGTCCAGTTAACTTTCTAATCATTCAGTGGTTTTCTCATCAACATCCCTATAACCCCCCCCCCCCTTTTTTTCCCCTCCCAGTCTCCCCTCAAATAGATTCATCTCCTAGACCGTATTTCTATATCTACTCTTCTGTTGTTGTTTTTCATATCCCTTTTCTCTTCCTTATCTCACCTTCTTCCCTCACGCAGACTCGATTTTCCTCCTTGCTTTCAGACTCCATCTACTCTTTAGAGTGTCTCCCCATTGAAAGTAGACACTTCTTGAAAGGCGCGTGTTAAATATTAATGGTGTGCAGTCAGAGAGCTCCTTACAGACACATCATCTCTAGAATCACGACATCTCTTGCTTTTATCTTAAGTCTCTTCTTTACGTTTTATCTTTCCACAGACCATACTTGGGTACATTTAAGTTGTAGACGCACGAAGCTTTTTCTACTTCACTTCTGGTTAAGGTAAGTTATTTTGTTTTTCATACTCACTTTTTTGTTTCTTTGCTTCTCTTTTTTTTTCTTGTTTTGTATCTGTCCATTATCGTTTATTGTTTCTCTTTCTTTATTCTTTTTTATTTCTTTGGGAAGACTGACTCAACAGATTGGCGAGGGGGAGGGGGGCATCCAAGAAGCTATGAAATGAGAATTGGGAAGATAAGACTTGTACATGGAGAGGAAAAAGAAGCAAATAATAGATCAGCAGTAAGAAGAAAAAGCAAAGAAGAGCAATCATGCTAGTAAGAAGAGAAGCACCAGAACGGCTAAGTAGATATAATAAAGCGAGAGAGAGAGAGAGAGAGGGAGAGAGAGAGAGAGAGGATGGGAGAGAGACATGCAGACTGGCAGACACACATAGACAGAGAGAGATAGAGAGACAGATCGAAGGAGAGAAACAGAGAGTGACAGAAATAATTATATTTAAACCTAGAAACAAACAAAAAACACACATTCACCGTTGTTGCTCAGACTTCAAGTTTTGGCTACCTTCAAAATTCTAGCGAATATAGGCTTTAACACCGTGAACATCGTGGTACGACTGGCAAACGCATAGCTGTCCAGTTTGGGCCCTGGGCGAGAGATGAGAGGTGGTGATGATGTGGTATCGATCTAGACCGGGGCCCGTTCCGTCTCATGTTTGACTTTCGGAGTCTGGAACCCTTTTGATGTCGTTAGGACTGATTAATCTAAGTCTGTCGCGACCTATTTAGCCAAGACGCCTTTTCTTTGGATCTAGGGGCTTCTGAGTGGTGGTGCTTCCCACAACAAAAGGGCCTGTTCTTGTCTTCCAGTCTTCTCTGCACTATTGACTCTTTTACATAATATAAGTACATTAATCAGACATTTTTCTCTGGTACGTATCAGCTATCCGCAACAATTTATGGAAAAAAATTTTTTAATGAATATAAATATCAAAACATAATCGATGATATAGATGTAGCGCGTTCAAAATGATCATGTATTTTTTGTATGGACAACTGTGACGTAGGCGATTGGCACTGTTATTACGATCGAAGCGATATAGAGATTAGAAATAGCAGCGAAAGAGTGGTGTCACTGCCTCCCATCCCCATCCCCCTTTCCCCACAAGAAAAACAAAGCAAGAAGACTTCTCTCTGTATTAGGCTAATCGTTCATAGTAATAAAATGACTTCACATTTTTTTTTTGCTTCTTTAACATTGCTCGAATATGTTCTTACAATTGAATGTTGTTTTTACATTTTGAATTCTTTCAACGCCTGTTGTGAATTACGAAGTATGTTTTAGGAAAAGTATACTTAGCTTGTTGTTTTTTAATTTAACACAGTTTTTTTTTTTACTTACATCGTAATATGTCAATGAAGCTACGTAAGGGTTGAAAGGGTTGAAATTAAATTACCTGGATTGTACTACTACTACTACTACTACTACTACTACTACTACTACTACTACTACTACTACTACTACTACTACTACTACTACTACTATCTAACCACTACTACTACTACTACTACTACTACTACTACTACTACTACTACTACTACTACTACTACTACTACTACTACTACTACTACTACTACTACTACTACTACTACTACTACTACGACTACTGGTGCTGCTTCTATTAATAATGCCACCACTACCCTTTATGGTCAACAAATTTTCTACAACCATTTGTCCTGTTTTTGTTTTTTTTGTTTTTAGTTTTCACTTTTTATATATTGACACAGCAAATTCTACTGCTCCTATTAAAACTTTCCACCAGTACCACTTCTCCTTCACCTACTTTCTTTACAACCAATACGGCTGTATTTATCCTCCCAAATGATTTGTTTGATCGTACACCCCAATGTTATATGAAAACCGCACTCCACAAAGGCTACTCAAACAATATTCTGTACTCTCTTCTGTCTGGAACCTTAATCACTTTGAGAGTGTGCTGTCTTTCTGTCAATCTTCATCGTTCAGTAATTGGATAGAATTTATAATGATGCTATAGCCCATATCTGTTTATTGTGTGTTTGCTTGACCTTTTCAATGGAGGAGGGTGTCTCGCCATTTGTTTGTCGGACATGATGTCTTGTTATCATGAAGGCTGAATACCAGTGAAATGTTATTTTACAGCATTAACCTCTTATTGTTAAGTACACACTTTTTTGGTAACTATCTCTTGGGTTTCTGTCTTGTTTTTTCAGTTTCCCTCATACACTTTCTCTTTCTCTCTCTCTCTCTCTCTCTCTCTCTCTCTCTCTCTCTCTCTCTCTCTCTCTCTCTCTCTCTCTCTCTCTCTCTCTCTCTCTCTCTCTCTCTCTCTCTCTCTCTCTCTCTCTCTCTCTCTCTCTTTCTTTCTTTTTCTTCCACTCTATTGTTCTATATTTCGCTCTATCACTATTTCTCTGTTCCGATCCCGATGTGGCTCGTTGGCGTCATACACACATTCAAATGTCTTGACATCAGGAAATATAGAAACGTAGAGGCAATCAAAACCAACGTCTTTGTTGGCCTTCATAACCAGCTTGCAATTCTTTTGCTACGCATAAACAAGGTAAGACTGACCATTAATCGCATGGTATCAGAAAATACGAGGCCACGACTAAAATACCTTAATGTTGCAATCAAATAATTATTTTTCGGGCTGAACTCAAATACTTAAGAATAAAATAGCATCGATATAATTGCAAAGAATTAATCCATCCAGGAGAATTTTGTATTGTGCGGTAGGTCACTTAAGTTTACGGCGATATAAAACATCCTTCAGGGCTCTTTCAGAAACTTTCTGGGCGAACCTGTGTCAACATGTCGGTGTCATGGACAAATACTGGTGTATGGATCTGGACAATGGCAAATCCTTGAGCATACCCTTGTCTGTTCCTCTTGAGGGCATAATTCCGAGATTCTGGCGCTCTCTTAGGTGTGTCCAGAGACCTTTTTTATTATCTTATTTTTGTGTAGGTGTGGCCATTTTGATATGAAATGTGTTTGCATTTCTCTGAAAGTTTGAGACATGTTTGTTTTTGTTTTTTATTCTGCGTTTCAATCCCTTTATTGCTTGCTTCAATCTATGTCTGTCTATCTTTGTCTGTCTGCCTGTCTGTCCCTCTCTCTCTCTCTCTCTCTCTCTCTCTCTCTCTCTCTCTTTCTCTCTCTCTCTCTCTCTCTCTCTCTCTCTCTCTCTCTCTCTCTCTCTCTCTCTCTGTTTTTCTTCATGTGTAGATATTTCTATACATCTCTCTTGTTAACATTATACACGCCTCTGTAGGTTTCTCTCCTCATTTTTTTCGGTCTATCTCATTGTATTATGTGCGCATTTCCTTTTCTTTTTCAGGTGTTACAAACAATATCCTTCAATCGCATTTTTCGGGAATGTAGATTGAAACCACGCACAGTGATTTTAAAATTATACCTAGATCACACTAAGGGAATGCCTGTATCTAGTTAGAAATTGTAAAAAAATAATTACAATCAAATTACAGGCAAAATATGATTGCAGCTTTCAAACTCTCGCAGGACTAAACACTTGTACGCACTTTCTCCACACCGAATTAGCCCTATAATAATGGGTGAGCAGTATTTATAGATACGTTTTCTTCCCCCTGCAGCATTTAAGGTATACTGTTCTGATCTTATCTTACGACAAAGCTCTATAAATAAAATTTAATTGCCTATGTAACATTACCAAGCTGCAGCTCTGAAATCGAAAGGTATACATAGCGGCAAGTAATACTGGCGTAATTTATTATTCCATTTTATAATCGGTTATTTCATTAAGTTAGAGATCCGTGAGAGTACGATCTGCTACAATCGACTAGGCCAAGAACTAGGTTTTATAACGTGAGTTGTTTTTTTAAGTTTAGATAATTGAGAAAAAAAAGGGAAGTTACTCTGGAGAAAAATAATTCTATCTTTCCCCTATTCTTTCTCAGAGTTGTGAAAAACATCCTAACCTTTAAAGAAAAACCGTTTTTAATATCACTTCCTGGGTCAGACCTTAATCTCTACTTGATTGTTTTCAGTAAAAACAATGGTTCTTATCCCACCCAACCCTTCTTCGCAGTTTTTCTTTCGTTCGTTAGATTTCTCACTCGCATTGGATAAGGGGTAATTTGTCTGCTTTATATCCACCTATTCTTAGCGAAATGGAGCGAATTAAACGGAAAGAAATGCTGGCCAGTGAGGGTGGAAGCACAGGCTGAGTCCCTCCACCTGTTACTAATCTAGCCAGAGCCAGAGAGAGAGAATGGTGACAGCTGCTACAGGAACCCACGCGAAAAGGAGAAGAAAATAGTGGATCTCTGGATGTCTCAGGGATTCTAGATGAGCTGTGGATGTAGATCGAGCGCGAGATGGTTGCGAATTTCTGTTTGCGTTTCGAAGAAGTGATACTGGCATGATGTGCGAGTCGTTTTTTTTGTTTTTTTTTACATTAATAATATTGTTTGATGACATCCTGGCTTTGGAATTTGGGAACTGTTTGCAGTGTAATACGCAGTGTGCCACGGGGATTCAATGGGGGTGTTTATCTCCGGGTTTAGGGTCAGGAAACTTTGCGTTTCTACGCCACTGATAGTTCCTATTCAAAGGACACGGATAATTGTGGAAATGCTCACAGGAATCTTATCGCAATATATCCTTTTGTTGTCTTGACTACTATTTTTCTTATCGAATCAGTGATATTGGGTGGGGTTAAAATTGTATGTCTATTGCTTTTACTTTTGAACGCATTTATTTGAAATTAAAATTCATAGTCCCTTAGAGAATGACAGGGTTGGTTAAGCTGCGATGCTCAGATAGCGTGTGTGAATCTTACATAACCTATATCAACGATTGAGAGTAACCCACAACGCTACGCTAGATTAGTTCTAACCATAACCCAAAGCTATGTACATGAAGTTTGGTCACCGAATATTCAAAGAGCGTGCACTTTATTACTGAATTGTATGGCAAAACTCATAGCCGCACTGTTTTTGCTAGACTCAGACCATGTGGATTCTTTGCAAAAAAATTGATTCTAATGAAATACTGCTTGCTTTTAGAGATGGAAAGGAATTTGCAATGACACGAGAGTACTTTACTGTTTTGTCGTGAAAGTAAATTAAAATAGGTTGAATAGATATTGAAATCATTCATCCTGTAATGATATTTTTAGAAAAAAATGTTATGTTCATAACTATACCCAACAAGGCAATGTTCCCCACACCTACACATTAACCCCCTCAGGGCTGCCAGGGGCATTGAGCTGCCAAGAGGGAGAAAATTCAAAATGGAAAATGTTGGATCGATGTACTTCATTTCCTTGGACCAGTCAGTATTCAGTTTGAATTGAACCTTTCAGGTGATTGATAGCATCGATTTGTATGCCTTTTACGCACAGATCAATCCCAACTCTTTTATCCCGTTAGCTGTCTGAAACCCTTTCATTACGGTTTTGTTATAACTTTTTATACTTTTATTAATTTCGTCGCGTCTTCAACGCCACACATAACGTGGGCGAATCCCCTTTTCATAAGCTGCCGCGTTTCGGGGAGAATCTTGTTCTAGAATCAAAGCTATCGCCGCTGTTTAAGTCTTATTTTAATCTGCTGGAGTGACTCTTCTCTTAGGTATTTCCGACTAGGAGTTTCTAATACTAAACTGCATTCTCATCTGCAGCAATTTTTCAATGCTGAAAATTCAAATCTATATCCAAACAACAAGTCAATGTCTGCGTTTTTGTTTCATCTGCTTTTCAGACTTGATGTTTTATAAGCTTTAACATTAGAATTCCTATGAAGGTATTATGTACCCTAAGATTGGAATGTAGAAATTACGTTGTTATTTTTCTTTCAGAGGTGATTATAAAGTATTTTCTTTGGAAAAGGAATGAGCTGATAATTTTGTGGTTATAAGTATAGAAGATATGAGTGGATTATTCTGTTCTGAATACTCTGTCTGTTTCTCTGTCTCTGTATTTGTCTGTCTGCCTGTCTTTCTCTCTTTCGCTCTTCTTCTCTCTCGCTCTCGTTCTCTCTCTCTCTCTCTCTCTCTCTCTCTCTCTCTCTCTCTCTCTCTCTCTCTCTCTCTCTCTCTCTCTCTCTCTCTCTCTCTCTCTCTCTCTCTCTCTCTGCTTCCCTTTGTAACCACTCCCTCCCACGTTTATTCAGCCTTTATTCTACTCTTTCTTCAAACCTTACTCGCTTTCCTCTTCTATTCTGGTCGTGCTAACCTCCTAGGGAGTGTTCTCGTTTCTCTTAGCAACCGCAAAGCTGTGCTCCAGACAACCCAGTCCCAGTTAGGACCCGTGGTCTTACTTTTTCCGTGGCATCATGGCCCATTGTCACCCCACACTTGAAGTGTGTTTCCAGGCCAAGAATAACATCGAGCCGTCTCCTCCGTTAATGGAGTATACCATTGAACGCGAAAATAATAGCATCAGAGATGCCTAGATCGCTCTGACACCTTGACAGAAGGCTTCTGTCCATGAGAGAGATGGCGATCCTGCCCCGTTTTATTATTATCTTTCTAATTATATAAGCCAATCAATTTGGATTGACGGCTAAGACGTTTCAGGAAGTAAGTGATGGGCCCTGAAAATTGCAGGAAGTGTTTAAATATTGAAGCTGCCATCAGCAATATTGTGAGTTCTCGAAGGTTTCCATCTCTATGTGGTGTCCTATTCTAATTAAATACCACTTGAAGATTCTCTGAGATACTTAGAGAACATGAATATGTTAATAAATATAGAACTGCTATGAATATGCGCAACATTTCAAATAGAGCATCCTTTGTTATGATAGTAAATAAGACCTGAGCCTCTTAACCCTTTTTACTATAACTAGCAATTCAGGCTGCATTTATAATTAGACAAAAAACAAAGAGTCAATATGGATATCGACAACACAGAAAAAGGAATGCGATATTACTCTGATCATAAACAGTACATTTTTTAAATTTCAAAGTTAAAGATACTCAGACGTTTCTTTAGTAAAAGAGACACAGAGCAAGAGAGAGAGAGAGAGAGAGAGAGAGAGAGAGAGAGAGAGAGAGAGAGAGAGAGAGAGAAGGGCGTGGAAAGCAGAGATGTGGAACAGGGAAAATGGAATGAAAGTGAAACGGATAAATACTGAGAGACAGGCAAAGACAGACGCTTGAAGCTAGAAAGAGTCAAACTATAAAGACAAGCACATCAGAGAGAAACAGAGGGATACTAATTTCAAGGAGACAATGAGCAGACAGGAAAGGATTCCAAACACCGGATAGGTTTCTTTGGAGTAGTCTGGACCCTTCCGCACAGCGGATGACTCGTCTTAAAAGTCTAGTGCGCCATTTTCTCCCCAGTATTTGCGCCCGAGACGCGCTGGGCAGACAAGGAAGATTCCAGCGACTCTCTCAATTAGTCAGTCGGATCCAGTTTGAGTAAAACATAAAACTAATGAAAAAAATAGAGTTCACAAGGAGGAAAGACACTAACGCTGAGAGACAGTTTCTTAATGTCCCGAGATGGTTGGGTTGTGAGTATTTCAAAGGGACTGTTTTTTGTTTTGTTTTTTAAACGTGAACTTGATAGTAGAAACTTTACTACATGTTTTATTTTTTTGTGTTTGTTTTTTGTGAGGATTGTATCAAAACTACTGGCGGGAATAATTAATGCCGATTATTTTCTTTTATCGGATATTTTTTTATTCGATATCGGTTGAGGTTGGAAACTTACAAAGAATAAGATGAAGACGAACAATAGATAAGACTTGGTAATACAATTTATACAGAAAATAATTATCTAGGCATACTGACATCCTCTGAGTCTAAAGGATGAACAATCGCACCCACCATTAATTCTTCATCTTATAAATACATTTTTTTTTCCATACTTTTGGAAACTACGCAATGCAAAAAACATTTATATCGTTAATTGCACAATCTATCGTTGTTGTTGTTGTTGTTGTTGTTGTTGTTGTTGTTGTTGTTGTTGTTGTTTCTTCTTCTTCTTCTTCTTCTTCTTCTTCTTCTTCTTCTGCTTCTTCTTCTTCTTCTTCTTCTTCTTCTTCTTCTTCTTCTTCTTCTTCTTCTTCTTCATCATCTGTTTATACTGATGAGGCAGCGGCTGTTTCCCATCCCTACCTTCTGTTTCCACGTCCATCTGGTTTGTCTAATCAGTGCACTTTTAGCACTAGCTGAAACTCCAGTACTTAAACCCTCTAAGGACTGGTGTTACAATCTTTTCCACAACTTTGAACATATGACCCAGTAACAAAAATCTGGGTGCCAAGAGGAGAAAAAAAAGTAGGCAAGCGATCTTGAAACTTCCCGGTGGACCTCTCCCATTCCCTATCTTTGCATCATCCAATGCTTCTGGTAAACAGAACCCGTGAGATCGTGCTCTTCCATCCCTCAGCCTAATAGGTTGTCAGGGTTCGTTGTTGTCTTCAGTAAGTGCAATTTCCACAATTTCACCCGAGTCGAGAGGACGAGTTGTGCGGTTTAAATTCCTCCCTAAGACTTCTTTTTTGTATCCAAATGCTGGCTATCATAGCGACGTTGGTAAGGGTTTGTACTGCTCAGAGACCTTGCTGCCACTGCGTTTGTTAATCTATAGTAATGTCAGCATCATCTTCTACAATAGTAAGTTGTTATTGAAAAATAAAAAAGGCGTCCTTTCTGAAAGAAGAAAAGGGAAGAGATAGAGAATATGGACCTGGTCAAAAACAGCATAGCCTACTCTAAGCACAATATGCGTATATTACTTGCATGTATTCCTTCCACGATCCCCTCTCTCTCTTTTGTCAATATTTCTTTCTCTCTCTATCTCTCTATCTATCTATCTATCTATCTATCTATCTATCTATCTATCTATCTATCTATCTATCTATCTATCTATCTATCTATCTATCTATCTCTTTCTTTTCCACTTTCTCTCAAGCTCTTAGTTTATCTTATTTGTCTGTGCCTTTGTTTTTTTTTGTTTTTGTTTTTTTAAGTTTACAAATTCATTAAACTGCAAATTGGCTCTGTGGCTGGCGTTGGAATGATAACCGGTTTATGTCGTAAATTATCGTTAAAACATAGCCCTATTTTTATGTATTTTCCTTCCTACTCTTCGTTTGAGTTTTCGAAAAATCATAACAAAGTTTGTTCATCAATATCTCTATCTTCCTTTCCTTTTTCTTGACATAATAATCGTGTCATGTTCATTAATTATTGCTCAAAATCTGTGCTCTTAAATAAACTGTGGGTCTTAACTTTTGTTACTATGGTACATGCGTATATCCGAGAATGACTAATAACCTAGTAACTATGCGAAAGACGCAAATTACACTTTTAATGTAATGAGATACAATCTCTATATAAGGATGTACAGTTCTTTGGTCCAGGAGTTCTGAATCGAACATTAGACACATTGCGATAACAATTTTTTACAGAAAACAAAGACGGTGTGTAAGGGAATAATGCACCGGCGTCTAATCAAATGTCTGTTGTAGACTTACGGATCCAAAAATTGATCAAGAACTCGCTAACGTTACTGGCGTAATTATGCTATCCTTTAACGACGTGTCTATCGCAAGGCTTGGTGTGGACTGGTGGCCAGGTCAGTAATCCTAGCCGCACAGCTCGGCAACTTGACATAATCCCTCCAGGTCAAGTCCATTATGGGCCAGGTCGTTCTTCCATAACATTCCACGGGAGGTAAAGGCCTACTAACGTCAGTACACAGTTCATTGTGGTAATAGTCAGACTAAAGAGAAGTTTGTTCGCCGCCTCATTCTATTGTCATACGTGTGACTTCAACCCGAGAGTCGCGAACACCCGTACTTCACTGAAAGGCGTCCTGCAGTTACCACCCCTTGCGTTTTGTCAACACTTCCTAATTTGGAATAACAGTAAAGGCAAAGTGTTATTTTTATCCAAATACAGTAGTACAATAGATAATCAGAACCATTGCCATGACGGAAAAGGGGCTTAATCTTAAAGATATTTTCTTTTTTAGCAACCATACTTTTTTGGACTTTAATCAGTTTCTTAAACAATGATAGTGAAGGTGGTAGTAGTAGTAGTAGTAGTAGTAGTAGTAGTAGTAGTAGTAGTAGTAGTAGTAGTAGTAGTAGTAGTAGTAGTAGTAGTAGTAGTAGTAGTAGTAGTAGTAGTAGTAGTAGTAGTAGTAGTAGTAGTAGTGGAGGAGGAGGAGGAGGGAGGAGGAGGAGCAGCAGCAGCGGCAAGAGCAACAGCAGCAGAAATAACAACAGCATTAATAGAGTTACTATACGGGCAATACCTCTCAGCATCTTCTCTTAATCTTATGCTGAAAACATTGCTGGTAATTGTTCATCTTATACTGCTTTTAAGGATTCTCTCCGCGTTCACTATCCAGGCTTTCTTGAAATAAAATTTCTATATGCGATCTCAATTTATTCCAAATGATTAAATAACTCGAGCTTGCCACTACACCCCCTCCAAAATCACTGGATTTTTATAGATTTGGGCAAGTTCATTCTTTCTTGATTGTGTAAAATCGAATTTAACAATGTTATTGTCAATCCTATGCAATGCTCTAGAGGAACAAGTGCGTGGGCGTGGATGTTTCTTTTCATTGGGGGGAGAAGGCTATGGAGGAGCACTCTTGGCAAGCATGGGCGTCGCAATTACAGCTTCAATGCGGAAATGTAAGAGTCCGGTGCCAGGTGGACGAGACTCCGCGATGTCCAAGCATTGACCGATGCCCATCACGGGTCCTGATGATCTATGATCGATCCTCGTCTAGGATAGGCCGAAATATCGCAGGCGAAGCCAGCAAATGATTTCCTCCTTTTTCCTTATTGGGACAGGAGAATGAGGGAATCGCCAGCTTAAATTTGTTTTGTTCCTTATCGATTGATTCTGAGCCTCTGAAAGGGTCATTGACTGTGATTATGTGTCCAACTGCCCAGTACTCCTGTTCATCTTTAGGCATCCGTGAGATCATGGGAATTTTGGTGGGTAGGCAGATTCGGACTATCATTCCTGGTGATTAGGAACTGGTTGTTTTAACACGTTCAAACTCTAAAATGGGGTTCCTACTGATAAGTTTCTGCTTTATTCACTGTTAGTATGCATTTCACTATATTATTTTATATTAATTTGCATTTTTTTTTCTTTTAACAACTATATAGATTATTTATTTACCATAAACGTACACCTCCTCTCTTTCTCTTCGAACCTCTCTTGTTCACTCTTTGTGTTTTCTTTGTTTTTCTCTTCCAATTCGTATCGATCAATTATATTACATATCAACCCCTTTATTTTTCTCTTTTTAACTTTTTAGTTCTATTTCCCCTTGGATAATCACAGGCACAATTACTGCAACAGATGTTATCATGAAAAACTCCTCTCATTTGATAACTTGGCCCCTTAGGTTTCTATCATCGGGTTCAAGAAATGTCAGCTAAAAGTGCAAATGTGGAAATAATTTACAATGAGCACAAAATCAACAAGAGGGAAAATAGAACACAGCTTTCGTAATGCTTGTAGCCTCACTTTTACACGGCCTTTTCTATAGCCCTATAAAAATGTCCTTTGTTCACTCCACTTTCAAATAAAATGGCCATTTATCAATAATAGTCCAACAAGAAAACTAGGTTGTGAAAACAGCTGATAAGAATTTGTCCACTACACGTATTTTGCTATGGTTTCTATCCAGAAAGCTTTGGATATTTTCCTATCCTAACCCTTGAGGAACATTTATCTTTTTTTCGTGTGAGAGCGTATTGGTTTATTGATACTCATACCCATGATCTATGTTGTATTTCACCCATAGTCAGAATAATTTATTAATACTTAATTTCGCCACTTTTGTCCACTTTTAGAAATATGCGTTAGAATTAATGTATGTGTATTTATATTTACCATTTTATTACTCTAGAGTTCGCGTTGGCATCCATTTCTCACCGTGATAAATTATAAGAAGAAAAAACACCCACCCTTTCCCCCCATTTTTCTTTGAACCTCAACTCTTTCTCTCTCTCTCACTCACTCTCTCTCTCTCTCCCTCTCTCTTTCTCATCTCTTTCTCTCTCACTTTATCTTATCATCTCTTTCTCTTTCACTCTCTCTCTCTCTTTTTCATCTCTTTCTCTCCTTCTCCTTCTCTCTCTCTTTATCATATACTTCCCTCTTTCTCTCTATCTATTTATCTATCTATATCTCTCTATTTGTGTGTGCTCGCCGTATAGGATCCCCCAAGGCAACCTAGTAGACGTTAAGCCCGGAGAGAGGGAGAGAATTCTCTCCATCTGTCCATCCCTTTTTCTATACATCTTTCTCTCTCACAAAACATTACTCTCCTTCCCACTACCATTCATCCTCTCTTCACACGAAGCCATCTTTTTTTCAATTCGCCTGCCAATATTCCCCACTATGATTTTTTGTAGCCGCAGAGCCTCCAGCAGGCGGCCAGGGATCACAAAGGCTCTTTCTATCGCCCAGACCCCGGGATCAACACCTCAAGGCAATCCGTGGAGAAGGCTGCTCAACTCGAGTCGACAGGGGCCGTAGAGGGCACTGCTCCCTACCAAACTCTATTAGGTTAAACATTTAAGTGGCGACTGTCACCGGGTGCATGTTCGATCAGCCCCCGGGCGACCAAGCTCCGCCACCAGAACCGCGCGGATAACGCCTGAATCTAGTGAGACCGGAATGAGGGCGAGAAAAATCCAGATACATGTGTACCAGTGTGTGGGGTTTTGGGCTTTTGGCTTGTATAGGTTGCTGTTTTTTTTTTACATTGCTGTCGGTGTGTTGTGTTGTTTTCGTAATGTCCTTATTTTAAGTTGATAGTGTTTGGAAGTAATTATTGTTTCTTTTTTATGTTTTTACGTATTTTTAGTTTTGCATTTGTTTTGTTTGTTTTTTGTTGTTTTTTTTTGTTGTTGTTTTAATCAGATGAAAGCGGATTGATGCTTGCGTGAAAAATAAGACAAGGGTAAACAATTTTTAGATAAGTAATCCCGGAATTTACGTGGCTCTCTGAACTACGATAAAACAATATTAACCAAACGTTTTGATCATGCTTTTATAAATGCTTAAGCTATCCCTTCTCCTTTTCCTCCGCCTCTTCCTCCTCATCATCCTGTTTTTCGTCCTCCATCTCCACTTTGTTATAGAAATAAATCATAGAGAAAAATCTCGTTCAATATATTTTCAAATCAGTCTGCTTGTCCAATGATGCGTAGTAGTTGCAAGAACTTTCGTCATTGGAGTTATAGCTCCAGACCATTGAGATTGTCGCGAGTTTCAAGATCTTAAAATGTCTGTACATTAATCATGTAACCATATCTTGCAGATTAGTCAATCAACTTTGAGGCCAGCAGGGTCCAAATTGTCATGGCTCATTACGGATTTGACAAGGTCATCATTTACTCCAATGGTTGCAATATTGTAGACTCAACGATATATATTCCCAAATCAAAAAGCAGTTTTTAACAAATCGATTTTCTTTGCCATATCAAGTTTTCGCCAAAAGCGTGCATAATTAGGGAATCTCTGCACATGTTTAAGCAAAGGCTTTCACAGTTAATGTTACAACTTTGGCTTTTTTTTCATTGACAGATTAAAGAGTTTCTTTTTCTATTGAATTAATTTCGCTTTTATTTCTTACAAGCATTAATTAATTCTATAATAAAACTTAAAATCGACCGATCCTTATATTTCTTTTCGAATCAAATCTTATTCACAATTTTTGAAAGGTTGTATATTACTGTCGATGTCTAAAGAAATAGGGTTTTGTGTTTTGTGTTTAGTTGTTGTTGTTTTTGTTTGCGTTTTTTTCGGCTGTTTTGTTTTTTTGGGGGTGGGGGGTCTTGGGCCTCTTCTATGGATGGCGGCTAAAGCATTGCTTAGAAAGACAAATACTTTTCATGTCTCTACTTCAAAGATTTTAAAAACTGCTTTATTTTATAAGCGTCAATGATAGTCCTTTTTTAAAACACGAGTTATATGCATGTGAAAAACGACATAAAATTATCTACGGTCACATAAAACTAAAATCGATTTTTTTATGCTTTGTATGGAAAGGTTCAATATGTAAACTCATGTCTGAAAATCTACGTATTACTCAAATATTTAGACGAAAGGCAAAAGACTGATATTGAGGACAGTGTCTATGATCCTAATTCGGTAACGCATAGGAAGGTCAATTACTGGTTTAGAGATCTGATAGTGGAATGGGTTCTCAGGTTGTCATCGAACGTAACACTTCTCTAGCGTGATCGGGAGTTGTTGTATATGTGGCACGTATACCAAGGAAGACAGGGATACAAAACAGACCATTGTTTCAATACAAACAAATACATATACACACACAAAACCTGATTTAACAAGCGCTTGATAGTGCTTTAAATTTAAAGATAGTGGTACATGTACGTATAAAGATATATGTGTGAGACTAGAGACGGGGGAGTGCAGTAGAAAGGCAGTGGTTCTTAGATGTTAGGATGGGCCTCTATTGCACGATGATTAAATATTTGTAAACTTACGTCAGCTTTGAATACACCTACCTAACCCCGGCTAACGGTTTGTCCTTAAATCGTATTAGAGGATGCTCAGAAAACGTGTACGGCGTACTACAAGAAGTTCAGTCTACCCAACCAATGGCCCCTATGCCCTCATGCTAAGAAGTTTCAGGAATGTTTTAAACCTTTCAAAGCTAGAATATCTTGATACTTACAGACTATCCAATGCAGTTATAAGTTAAATGTAAATTTTACGCAACATTGTTGCTTTACAATTTGTATCTTTGAGGGTCTGTTAAGAGTGTGTCCTGTGATTCTGTATAGCTTTATACACTTCTGAAAAGAGAATGTGTCCTGTGATTTTGTGTAGCTTTATACAATTCTGAAAAGAGAGTGTATCTGTGATTTTGTGTAGCTTTATACAATTCCTAAAAGAAAGTTTGTCCTGTAGATTTTGTGTAGCTTTATACAATTCTGAAAACACTTGCCCAGACATCTACAGACCTTGCAATTGCGGGACCTATAGCGAAAACAAAGACTCTAGGTTAGGGAATCTGGTTACGGAGCCAATGAGCGATAAAATAGGCATCTGACTAAGAGACCTGATTAAGTCATCCATTAAAGTCTCGTGGACCGCCAGGCCTGTAGTAGGACCTGCCACAGGTCCAGCTAACCACTGACCGTGAAAAGATTAGTTTTCCTGCTCCACTGCTTGTCATCCTTTACCGAAATTAGGACCTGTCGATCATTTCAAGCATGTTTTACTTTGTGACTTTTTTATTCTCTCTCTCTCTCTCTCTCTCTCTCTCTCTCTCTCTCTCTCTCTCTCTCTCTCTCTCTCTCTCTCTCTCTTTCTCACTCTCTCAATTCACTACCCATTTCTGTCTCTTTCTCTCTCATTTCATTTCCTGTGTATCTCTAGCTGTGTGTGCCTCTATCTCTCTTCCTCTCGCTTTTTATGTCTATACCTCTTTCTTTGTCTCTGTTTCTTTCTGTCACTTTTTCTTAGTGTCGGTTTTTATTTGTTGTTGTTTTTTTGTGACAGGTGTTGGATGGATTATTATTATTACTATTATTATTGTTATTATATGCCCTATGGTCTCAATTTCGCACCTTTACCGTGTGGGAGTCGAGCCTTTGATCTCCTTGTTAAGAGTGCAGACAAGTCAGTGTTTCACTAATCCAGGACGTCACCAGTTGTTTGTGTTTGCCTATCCTACCCGAAAATCTGTGAGGAAAATATGCAAGCCATGCTCTCGTATTGACCCTCCCGCCTTGGTCGAACTATACTTAGTTGGGTTTGGGATACGACGATGTTTGTATTATTTTGTGTGGGTGCCTTCCCGTTACGAAAAATCTATGAAGAAACTATGTCGGGACTTACACATAAGTCATACGGTGTTGAATCATTAATCCAGCTAGGTTTATAAAGACATTCGCTAGTACTCCGCCCCAACAAAGAAGAGAAGTCTTTTATACCAAGTTAGTCCAATTTATGTATCAGTTAAAAGTGAGAAGAACGATCACTTTCTTTACCAATTATTTTCTTTTTAGCCGATTGAATGATCGCGGAGTATAGAAGAATATTTTTTTCCCTTAAGCCTCTAAAGAAAATCTTAACGGACATAACGCAACGTTTTCATGGATCCTGTGAAAAAGGATCACGGCCCACGGTCTTTTCTTTTCATTTATTCAGCTGATGAAAAGGAGCTGCGCTTTCATGTATATGTCTAAAGAAGCCTAGAGCAAGGCCTAACCACAGAAAATAGTGCCCGAGAAGTTAAGTTAAGAAAAGGTAAGAAATTTTCTAAGAAGTTGAAACATTGACAGAACCAGAGGAATGCGAGAACGTTAGGAGACACAGAAACAAAATAAGAGAATGGGAAAGCAGAGACAGACGAAAGGAGAAAATGAAATAAGAGAACGGGTAGTTTCGAGAAGTGTTGCTTAAGGTTTGAAATCATCAGTGGTCGCAGCGGAGCGGAGTTGGTCGTATAGCAGCAGCTGACAGAGCGGTGTGAGGAGTCCTGAACGCTGAAGGTTGCTGGAGGACAGGCCACATTTTCGTCTTAATCGATGGAACAGTTGAGTTTGCCGATGACAAATAGCAAACGTATTTCCCTCCTGAAATGAAAAAAAAATTAGGCTTGGCAAGAAACATCCCATCGATCGCACCCGTTATAAATGCTTGTACTGCGGAGACTTTTCAAAAGGAGTTTTCCATTCAGTCAACACCGACGAATCGATTATGCATTAGGACAGGTAGGAAAAAATACTTTTCAAAAGAATCGTGCAAAATCGTGTTTTTCATAAACAGCAGCAGGTTTTGAGATCTGTCTGCTGTGTCTGGGTTTGCGAAGATTCCCCTCGTTGTCACCAGGGAAGGTCCGACAATAACGTTTGCAATGAGTGCATTTTCAATTATAAAGTCGTTTTCATCCAATTTGCTGCTCAAAGTAATAAACTAGTGGTGATGTTTCATAATAAAAGCAAAACCTGATTTCGATTGGTTTTAAGAGCTATCGTAATATTATTATGTCGAAAGAAAATGTACTGTTTTATTGCACAACATTAGAGAAATTGCCATTATGGCTCTTTTTGTCTGTCTTACATTCTCTCCCTCTTAATTTCCTTTCCTTTCCTCTCTCTCTCGCTCTCTCTCTCTCTCTCTCTCTCTCTCTCTCTCTCTCTTTCTCTCTCTCTCTCTCCCCTCTCTTTTCCTCTCTTCTCTCTATCTCTCTTCTCTTCTCTCTCTTTCTGTCTGTCTCTCTCTCTCTCTCTCTCTCTCTCTCTCTCTCTCTCTCTCTCTCTCTCTCTCTCTCTCTTTCTCTCTCTCTCTCTCTCTCTCTCTATCTCTCTCTCTCTCTTTCTCTCTCTCTCTCTCTCTCTCTCTCTCTCTCTCTCTCTCTCTCTCTCTCTCCCTTCTTTAGCACGAACGTGTGGGTATATTCATATAAAAAAATGTGTCCCAGTTTGATTTTATTTCGAAAAGCAGTTTTTAACAATTCTCAGAACAAACATTACTGCAAACATCGCAGATTTCCTCTGTTACAATGCTCTTTTTTTGGTACGTTGTTGTTTTGTTTTTGCTTTGTTTGTTGTTGTTTTGTTTTGTTTTTGCTTTGTTTGTTGTTGTTTTGTTTTGGTTTTTTTGTTTTGTTTTTTGTTTTTTGTTTTTTGTTGTTTTTTTTTTTTTTTTTTTTGGGGGGCGGGGTTTTTAGGGGGTTAAAGGTTGTGGGGGGGGTTAAGGGGGAGGGGGTGAAGAGCTGCTGCACTTTTCCACATTATGCGAGCATACGTTTCTACTCTTGATATTGATTACATTTAACACATCTTGAAATCAATTTACAATTGCGTAACGCTATAAAGTTGATTTAGAGTACCAGCCACCTAAATGTACTAAATAGTTTAGTCAACTGATCACTCAGTCGTCGCACGTGGTCTATGATTATGTCGACTGGTGCATATAATATGCCACTTTGGCTTCTTTTTCAACCTTAAATAGATTGATCTATTTCTCTTCATCTCATCTCTTCGTGTGAGCAGCAATGTTAAGTAAGCTTGCGATTTTTGTCGTGTATATTTTACTAGACAGACCTAGAAAGTTTTCAGTTTTAAAAAGAGGAAAGAGTGTTGAGATTTTTAATGAAATCAGTTTCTGGTAAAAGCTGAATAAATATATATTCTCAAGAAGCCAAAAAACTTTTTTTTCCTTTTTTTTTTTACTTCCCTGTGTTGTTTTTTGTGCATCGAACATGTTGTATTTGTCTTCTTTCCGATGTTATGAGAGTTCATTGTTGTTGTTTTTTTATCTTTGACATATTTTCTTTTCACATACAAAAGACGATGGCTGTGTATGCGTATAAACAATAGGCTTAAATACTTCAGGGGTGTCAGAAAGCACAATTGATAAGATTAAGAAGAAAAATCGAACTATACATTTCGATATCTCACTTCCAAATTGTAGTTGCGGGTAGGGATGCAGTTTATACAGCTTTGTTCCTTACTCTCCTAGCTAGAACAGTCTCTGTAGCAGAATATGAGATCAGGAAATGTAAAAATCGTAATGCTAACCGAAAACTGCGGAAGGCCGTGTTATTTGATATTTTTTCACATTTACTTCTACTATAATTATGTCTTCATTTTGCTAATCGTATGTTTACTTTTCTATCTTGGCCACTCCTATTCAGAAATAATAATGGAAACTAGACTCTTTGACTCCGTTTTTAGCTTGAGACGTGGAAAATTGGATCTCTCGCCTGCGTATCTTATTAGTCCTGAGATAATGTTTTTGCACTTGATCAATCAATTTCTGACAGTTTTTCGAAAGTTCCACGGCACATTCTAATTTGTAACGTGACATTTCCTCACTTCCGCACTCAATTTTTTTCTGTCATTTTCAAACACGATTGTGGTTTAACTTCAGTCTAACTGTGTTTCGTAGAAAGACACTGTTTTAGCCTTTGTTGTTTTTTTTTTTAAACAAAAATGCCTACCTTTTCGTGGAAATAATTGTGACGAAATCTTTTGGTAAGTGGTGTGATCAAGCCAGAAATAGATTGTATGTCTCCACGAATGTATTTTGGCTGTACTTAGGAACGGTCGATATTCTCAACCTCAGTTCTAATTCAAATTAGTACAATTGATTTAAAAAAAAAGAAAATGTTCTAAATCATTACGTTAATGTTACATGTAGATCCATTTTGTCTCAAGTTTATAAAGCCAAGAAGCTCATTAGAGGCGCTGGTAGCTCATTCAATACGTCTTCCGGGTTGAAAGGCAGAGATCCTCGGTTCGAATCTGAGATGTTTCCTGTCTCGGTATAGGGAAACTTCCAACTATTTTCGTACTTTTCTACCGATTCTCGTTACTCAAATTGGATGTGACTTTCTAGATAAGAAAAGATAATTCAAAGCATAGATATTCGCCCTGGTTATTATGTTGTAGCAACAATAGTAGTAA
>RQTK01000485.1:45000-52500 GCA_003991915.1 Elysia chlorotica
AGCAAAGGTTGATTGCCTTTCTATGTTTCTATACATTCTATTCACATTCAGATCCTCAACTGTCGATTATTTGCCTGTTTATATCTTGGTCAACAGCTGGTTTTTCCGTGCGGCGATTTGGCCTCCTAATTATATGTTCCGATCGACTGATCCCCCATTGCAGGGGAGTCTGCACGAGATTGCTATGTCTGCTCACCATAATTTACCTCAAATGAGAGTTTGGATGAGCAATATAGGAGGAAGTTTACAGGCATCTAGAGTGTGTACACTTTGAGAGAGAAAAAAAGGGGGCGGAGAGAGAGAGAGAGAGAGACAGAGAGAGAAAGAGAGGGAGAGAAGAGAGAGAGAGGGAGAGAAGAGAGAGAGAGAGAGAGAGAGAGAGAGAGAGAGAGAGAGAGAGAGAGAGAGAGAGAGAGAGAGAGAGAGAAAAGGAAACAGGCATAAATGAATGATTTGTTTTCATGGACAAATAGGAATTGTGTTGCATTGTTAAAAAAATCATGTGCTGATGATTCCAAAGAATGGAAAGAGGGGGAAATTGACTGAAAGAGGGGAAAAGAAAAATACCGTAATAATATAGAGATAAAAATATGAAACATGTAGGAGTAATAGGCGCAAGAGAAGAGCAAAAAAGGGAAATTGAAGATTAAAGAAGAAGAGAAGGCTATTTTCTCATAGGTATCAGCGTGTTTTCAGGGAACATCTTGTGAATAATAACCGGAGGTAAAATGGCGTATCCCTATCGTTATGGTCAATGCAACAGGACTCTTACACTTTTGTTTGTTTAAAATGCATCTATGTAAACTTGAGCGTGTAGCCTATAAGTACGTGGCTTTGACACTTTAGACAGCTTCATCGCATGTTTTGTTGTAAATAATTTATTTGCTTAACTATGAAGTTTCATTTTATGCATGAAAGTGAATGTTCACGGATATTGCTTGATTTTGGCGGAAACAATAAAGAAGTCAAAGCAACGATAACACATTCTGTTGAAGGAAAAATTAACGAAAGTATAAACTGTTTCAAATAACGCACGTCTAGACATTGGAGTTCTGTAACTTTAACTGCTGAAAGAAAATGTGAATTAAAAACTACCCATCTTACCCTCTACCAACCAAATCAAAATACTCCGTAGAATCTAGGCGCTCGGTTTTTTTTTCAATAACAGAACGTTGTTGAAAGTCTTTTATTCCTTCTTCTGTAACGTCGTTGTAACATCTTAATGCCAATTTTGGTCAAAGAAATGTGATACTGTGTATATTTGTGTGTTGGTGAGTATGTGTGAGAGAGAAAGAGAAAGAGAGAGTGAGATGGATAGTTAGATAGAAGAGACGGAGATAAAGAAGGACAGAAAGAGGAGAAAAGGTGCAAGCTTGTTTAAGCAAAGAAAAAGCCGAAAATTGATTTAGTTCTGAATAAGCATTGACTTTTGTCGCTGTGTATTTTTTACCAATTGCCATAGGACTTTCATTGTCGGCGTAAGTAAATGTTTCTGTATAAATTAAATTAAAGTGCCTGTTAGAAGATATTGATGAAGTTTGAGTCTTAGAATCTTGAACCTTGATGTGTATTATATTGTAATAACTTAACGTAGCTGCCCTCCTTGGAAGTCAATACCAAATAAATTATGGTGGCCCCTCACTGAGCGAAGCGCAATCAAAACAAATTGGAATTGGCAATTCTTAGATGTAATTGTGTTCTCCTATCGGAATGATCCTCAATAAAACACAGAATTCCTTTCCGTTTAGAAACATTACCGGCAGTGTGTACTTTAATTCCGTGTAAATCAATATCCAGACTTTTTGTAGTCTCTGATAATTGTGATTTAATGACAAGAAAGGACAGAAAAGAAAAGGCTTACCTCCAGTTCTATAATAAACAGGAGTACCAAGAACAGTTAGGTAATTATCACCTATCTAGAAGTATAGTATACGCACTTGAGATCAGAAATTACATCTCTTGTGACTGTTTTCCTTATGTACTTCAGGCGATGGTTATACAGGCTAACGACTCTTCACTTCGCGTAATTTCTCTAATAGTTCTTCTCAAACCGTCTTTTAGCCTAAGCAGTGCAGAACAACTGGCCTTTGCGCGCCAAGTAGATCTAACGCTGTAATCTGTTCGCGTCCTAGGGGCAATGCCAATAAACCACAGCGTTTGAGTCTGTGATCTTCTAAAGGATCGATGGGCTCAGCCAAAAACAATGGGGTAGGGAAAAAAAATGAATGTTCGAAAAAGTTTATCTTGTTTCTTAATCAATTGTTATCACAGTCCATGTCCGAGTTGACATATAACATCAAGTCATAAATTAGACAAGTATCATCTTTTAAGCTGAAGAAGGAAAATTCGGCGGAAAAGTATTATTACTGTGTATTTCGCGGGACTGGGTTTTATATCGTAATGAACTTCAAAATGTCTTATGTTTATGCCATGTGGAAAAATAACATTAGGAATCATTCTATGGAAGAATGAATGATGATCCCAATCAGAAGCGTACCGTTAAAACGGAATCAAAGACTTCTAATGGTTCAAGCACCTACACTAGATCTGAGTTAATTTCCGCAGATGACAAACCTCTCATGCGCGTTATTAGTCCTGATTGCCTCTGGGGCTAAACTAGCTGACCGACTATTGTCTACAGTCAAAAGAATGTAGGGATGAATATCAACATACTCTGTGTAAATGGAGAGATCAGGAGACGGGTAGAGGAAGTCTAGAGAGGCTGAAGTGAGAGGTTGGATTGAGAGTAAAACAATGGTTTGTAGGTTTAGAAAAACTTGTGGTGTCTTGAGAATATCTAACGGATAAATATCCAAAACAATAACAGGCAGTCAAGAAAAAGGGACCGTTCAAACTTACACCCTAGAGAGGGAGGGAGTCATTGGCTCTTGTAAGAATACTTTTAAGAGATGGCGAAAATAATTATGTGTCATAGGGAGTGGGTGGTCGAAATGTCCCGTAATAAGTATTATATTGTATGTGAACGGACCCAAAAGATAACTACACAAAAGAGGATCAGCAGATGAGATATTTAATGGACAGAGAAAGAAAGAAAGAGAGAGAGAAAGAAAGAAAGAGAGAGAGGGGGGAGGGAGAAAAATAGAAATATATCGAGAGAAAGCGGGACTTGCTGACATAGTAGGTACGGTCGTGCAGAGAAAATGTTATTCATAATTAGTTTAGTAATTGATGAAGACTGGGAATGAAGAAATACACGCACCGCATAAAGCATACATAACTAACAAGAACGGAAACATAGAGGCCCGCCAGTGCACGGTACTAGCTAGATCTATGCGCAGCCAACTGACCGCGAGCGAGAAGAGAGGTTATTCACCCACCTAGTTAGTGGAACTTCAGTGCTCACTGAGACTCGCTAAAACTCACAATAGAGGCTTCGCGAACCAAGCAACAATTGCGCATGAAATAATCGAGATCCTAAAACGCCGAGTTTTCATATCACTCATTAGCTCTGCAAGTAATAACATAGTATAGAGCTACGATTAAACACCCGTACAGATTTCCTTACATGTCGTATTCCTTTCAGGTATGGACCCTGTTATCATAAGACATTTAATGTCCTGGTTGAATCCCTTAAAGCTAGAGGGAAGAGAGTGGGCGACGATATTCAGATGTGGTTTGGATACCTTGACAGAATCGTTCAATAAAGAATCCGACGACGTGAACATAGGTGTGAATAAGGGTTTCCTCGTTGATTAGTTAAGACGCTGTCAAATAGAGAGAAAAAAGAGAAGGAAAGAGGGGATTGTAAATGTTGAAGGAGCAAACAGATGAAAAAAACTCAAAGCGGATTGCCAATGCATGTCTTGTTATGTTCCTTATCATTGTGCCTAAGTAATAACTGTGAACTCTGTCAAACCCTCCATCGTGAAGAAGAGCTTTTTTCAACCTCATAATATCAGCCTCTAAAAATAATTATCTCATGCTTGTTGAATGTTTCTGGCAGTAATGAATTTACTCTTTCACTGTCTCTCCCTCTCTCTCTCTCTCTCTCTCTCTCTCTCTCTCTCTCTCCCTCGTCTCTCTCGCTCTCTCAATCTTACTTTGTTCTGTCCATGTCTATCTCTTTCTTTATCCATCTACCTATCCATTTATATGTCTATATCTACTCTATAGTCCTTTCCTTCTCTCACTATCTATCTCCCTTTCTCCCTCTCTCGCTCTCTTTCTCTAAATCTTACTCTGTCGCTGCACCTGTCTATTTCTTTCTTCATCTACCCATCTATCTGTCCATCTATCTACTCTCTCGGTCTGTCTGTCTCTCTCTCTGTCTCTCTCTCTTTCTCTCTCCATCTCTCTCTTTCTCTCTCTCTCTCTCTCTCTATCTCTCTATCTCTCTATCTTTCAGTTGCATGCACCTCAAACACAGTGACGCACACCTTTCGGTTCCCCCCGTGTCAGTTTCTGTTAAACATCATGTCAGACGGATGCCTCCGATCCCACTGAAAGCATCTTATTGTTTTGGTCTTGACATGTCTATTATGTTCCCTGGGGGGTTGCTTCAGAATGATAAGTGGCATTTCTGGGCCAAAGAAAGAGGAACAATATACACCTTGTGTTGTATGTTAAGTTTAACGACCCGGTTTGGTAGTAATGATATTATTTTCTGATTATGCGTGATAGATTTAGGCTTATTGGAGTACGTTCCGAAATAAATTCTTGTGGTGTATCACTAAGTTTTGTGTGCAAACTTTAATTGCGCTAATTAATTGATGATGTGAGTGTATAGTTTTCTAACCAAATATTCAACTGAAACGCAACAGCTGTTGATGTGAGGCGTGAACTCCCCTGATCTTGGTCTATGTACAATACATGGGTACTGCGCGCCGCAATAGACTTTTTTTTCATGTACTTTAAAAAACAACCGACGGTTGTTGCATAATAGTATGAAACAGTAGATGGTAGTATGAACTACTCAATGTAAATTCTGGAGAGCTGTATAAATATCAAAGACAATTACGACGAAGCAAAATTGATCTGGAACACGTAGATGTTTTAAATATTCATTTTTGCAACGTATTTATACGATAGTTGGAAGTAGCTGAACTAATGATACATAAATCTAAAATGCATTGCCTTACTTTTCGTAGGGGTTATGGAATGAGAGAACTTTGTTGTTGTTTTTTCTGTTTCTTTTTTTTTATTAAAACACACTGCATTCCAATTTATGGTATTTTGGAAAAGGTGATAAGGGTTTTATCTAACGGCAGATTATATCAAAAAAGGTTACAAATCAAATAAATTCGCGACAAAAAAATTATCCAAACGTACAAGTTACCAATAATTTGAGAAAACGGTGATGTAGTGGTTAAAAGTAAAGTCCTATTAAAAAAGCAAGTTTTCTCTATGGCAACATCCATGCTCTATAGTAAGCATGGATGTAATCCAGCTAAAGGTCGAAATTTGACACTCAACATTTTGTTATTTGGACACGAAGAGGTGGTGTTCATTACCAGAGATCGAGACCTCATAATTTTATAACCCGAAGAGTGTTACACACATACATATATATATATATGTATGTATATCCATAATGAGATGGAGAATCTGAAATTTAAAACGGCGCTTTAGTGTAGCGGTATTGGTGCGTGACGCTCATCATCATTTTTTTATTCGGTAGGGAGAGAAGAGATTGCTTAGCCAAATTATGTATAAGAGCAAAGAACACATAATGAAAGGGAATAATGTATTATCTTACTTGAGGGCTGCAAAATAGCGCTGAAACTATATAATTATGGTAGACGCCTTGCCACTTAAAGCGAGCGTTGTTTATACCACTAGAACACAACTAACAAATTCAATAACGACTCACACCTCCCAGTCCATCATTAACCATTATAATCATTGATGCTCAAGACTTAAGGTAAATTATTCCAACCAAAATCATATATAGATGTGTTTTTATGCTAGCTGAGTACATTCATGTATTTTTTTCCTTCTTTGTCCTTTTTTGTCTTTAATAGAGATGGGGAGATAGAGAGAGGATAGCAGGAAGTTTTGACCGTGCTGGGCTGCTGTGTCAGAGGCTGAATCTTGTGTCATTGCCACTATGAGCGTGATCCGCAGCGCTGGCTGAAACGCCCTCAGCTCTCCCCTGTTATTATCTTGACATTTTCGCCAGCAAACCTTCCATTCCAGCCAACATTGTTTACTGTAGTAGCCAGTTGTCTATGTTTAGCGTACTCTGGGACGTTACAGTACAGGTACTATACATATCATTCCAGTGCTCAAAGGTCCTTTATATACAGGTTTGGTAGCGTTTGATCCCTGACCTTCGTCTAGTTAAGTTGATATTGCATTACGAAGTTGACTTACAAGTTTTAAAATCAGGGAAGTGTTTGTTTATTAATGGTTGTGAAAGTTAGAAACGTGGATAAAGTTAGAAACGTGGATGTAAATTATGAACAGAACATGTGTTGAACCTCTAACTTTTGTGCTGTGTTCTTTCGGCAAGCCTATTGGCGTGTAAGCAATAATATTAATATATAAAAAAGGAAGATATTTACCACATTTCACATGAATTTCATAACGAGGGTTTTTTCATGAGTGAAAAGCAAAAAGGCGGCTGTTTTATTGCGAACTACCAATAATAATATAATTATACAATGTTATGTCATTATACCATTGCAAAATAAACTTTAAAAAGTTAAAACACATAGAGACTGGCGATAAATATTCTCAATTCAAAACTCAAAACATAGAACATACAATTGTCACAAACCCAAATGTTATTTGGCTTCTCATGACCTACAAAAATAAAACTTGTAGATTTTCTATAGTTCATTCAAGGGACAGTTTTCCGAGTGTCCTGGTGTGACATGCGTGGAGACCGTCAGCTGAGCGCGAGACACTGGCCAGTGGCTGGTATCGATTCCTCTCTTGCCCTTTGGCTTAATCGAGTTTCGTTGAAAGACTTGCATTTTTGAAACATACATTTTTTAGTTGAAAGTTGTAAGAAGCCTCCCAGTTTGTAAACCCCGCATCTCATGGGGTGATAACTTAGAGTTTTATTGGTATTTATTTACAACATGTCCACGGTTAAGCTGACAACTCAAGTTGATGAATATTTATATGTCATTATAATTTAAGCCGACCTTCTCGAAATGTGTAATGTTGTTATTTCTCGTCACACCCATCCAATTTAGCCTCTAGTGTTAAGTCGACCACACTCTAATTCCATTCTGGTGAAGTGCATTGTAAGTGCTTGGCTTGCACTATTTCCTATTCTGTCACACTTAACTGCTCTCATTAAATAGTGTCTAGAAATGTTTTAAGCTCTATCACACGCCGAATATCCAGGCAAAGGACTTTGTATCTTTTCAAACTTGTTCGAAAAGTGGATTACTCATACCTTGTGACATGTTACCCCATTAAGTCAGGGAGTATTCTGCAAGAACGACAAAGTGAGTAACACCTTGACATAAATTTTTATTAATTCTATCCATGTTGATAATTAATTCAATACGTGCCTTCATGATGAAG
>RQTK01000485.1:55000-70567 GCA_003991915.1 Elysia chlorotica
AAACGGATTGACAGATGATAGGAGTTTTAAATTTATCAGTTTCACTTAAGGGTGTTGATGAGTACCCATGTGAGTAAGGTGATGAAATGTGTAGAGAGAAGCCGTTTTAAGGTCTCAAACGTCACTACTGACCAACTCAGATTTCGAATCGGAACTTCTGACTCAAAAGACAAGGCAGACCATGGTGTCAGATCGAAGCATCTATTTGCTCTCTAGACAGGACATCACAGAACTACACTGTCACGCTCTATATAGGTCAGCTGTCAGAGCCTCGGGCTGCGTACTTGAGGGTCCCAGGTTAAAATTTATGTATTTTAGATAATTCCCAACTTGTACTGTCTGGCTGGAAGCTTTGTCAGTGTGTGTGTATGTCTGTGTGTGTGTGTTTGTATGGATATTTAAGTTGTCTTAAGGACGGCTTCGCTGTTTTCGTCGCCTTTGTTACATTGAGAAGATAGTGAACAATTATGTAGCCCTGTCAAAACAAAAGATGCACATGTATTTTTTAGTATGGCCAATAAACTTAACACTCAAGAGATAAAATAAAGAGGGATTTGTTTGAAAGGAATATTTATCTTCATAGATTTTATCCTCTATTGATCTAGGAAATAAACAAATCTTCAAGCCTCAGGGTCCTCTTTTTATTTGAGTGGGGTTTTTTTACCATCGAGACGAGCCCAGAATCCTTTACAAGTCTAGGGCTCTTATTCCAAAACCTGAAGATGGTGAGCACTGTAACGGTGGTCCGGAATCGCACGAGCCATACCTCTAAACATCTGCTCTGAATTACGTCCCTCTTCAGACTCGAGAAGAAAGGATCTCGTCTCTGCTTACCTTGTAGTTGACCTTTCCTTCCCGCCCGTGTTGACTAAACAATGCTTGTACTTTTAGCTCTGACGTAATTACCGGCCCAGCAACCTCTCAATCCCAGCCGTTCACAGATTGAGATTTAGAAAATATAAGAGAAATAAGCTTCGCTTTAATTCGTGAACTTCTTTTAAAGTTAACCCCAGCCATTCACAGGTTGCGGTTTTTTATATGTAAGAGAAATAGGCATCGTATTTGAATTAAAGCATTATCTTGATCTTAATCCAAACTATTCACATGTTGAGATTTTGAAAATGTAAGAGAAATAGGCATCGCATTTTGATTCTTGAGTGTAGTTTTTAAAGTTTTTGTATTGTGAACAATGCTACGTTAAGTAGTCATCTTGTATTTTTTTTATGTCAGTTATAATTCCATTCTGATTAGAAAAAAATGACCATGGCTATAGTTTCAGAGCCTAAAGGGTATTTAAATTAATATTCATACTGAACATTTTCCTCGTCCTATGTATGTAAATTGCCAAGCGGAAAAAGATAAGGAAGTAGAAGCGCAGTTGCTCGTTCTACTCCCACATTTGTTATAATTTGCTTGTTGGAAACAGTTTCTGCCTTTAATCGAACTTGACTGACAAGTCTAGCGTCACCGACATGCGGCAATAATTTTTAAATTAACGTAATTTCAGAACATGTACAACATTACTGTCTTGATGCCTATATAATTAAAGTTGTTATTTAAATAGAACTCGAAATGACTGGCACCGTCACGAATTGCGAAGTTTTTGTTCATGTTTTTTTCTGCTTTGTTTTCTTGTTGTGTGTTGTCGTTCTTGTATATTTTTTGTTTTTTCCTGGAAACGTTTTTATAATTTTATTGTTTTATTTTGTTGTTGTTTTTTGTTGTTTTTTTGTTAAGGTAACCCAGGGCTGTTATATTCCCTAAATTCTTAAACTTTAAGCATTTCAGTACTTTTCACAACCGCGGACAACTAAAGGGAATTCGACTCAGAGTGACATGTCCACTTGGTTTGCAGAAACTCTATCGTCCATAGCGTACATGTTCTAAGAATTCTTCATTTACTTAGTTACAAAATATTTTGGTGACACCAGCACAGCCATTCTCATGTTCTCTAACTTCTTCAGTCACACCATTTATTAGTTGGTAATTATTATGTGACGCACATCGTGGCATTAGTTTTCATGATTGATCATAGATCAGCAACAAGGCGTTTCACAATTGAATTTTGATGCAGCCTTTTCTTACTCTCCACAAAGCTGAGATCGAGAGTCTGTACCGAAAATAGATCATGGTCTGAAGAGAAACTCACCCAAACAACGCGACTATTATATGAAACGATGAAGGCAACGTAGATGTTGTTGCCTCATATGCAATTATGAAATTGCGCTATGATTACCCCTATTGACATTTGCCGTGAGTGCCTAATTGTGTTTGATGGTCGCCCATGCAATCTGTGCAGTTTGTTCTGCCTGCTACCAGAATAGCACTGTTCACTCCAGAGACATCGACTGCTCTCTTAGTCTAAGAGCTGGTTTTAGTTCGACTTTTTCTACTTCTACTCTTGCGTGCGTATAATATTACTGTTATTTTGGTTTGCGAATAAGCATTAGTTTTATGAAGAGCTTGTAAAGTTGTAAGAGATTAAGTCCTCATGTGATGTCATTTTATCCTAACTGTCATCAGTTTTATAAAATCTTTATGAGCTAAATGGTGAAAAAAAAAGAATTGAGGGATTATTTATTACAGCATCTATTTTTTAATATAGTACACTTTGTTAAAAAAAAAAGAGTGGAAGAGAGAATAAGTCGGTGACCTGTTAACTTTTTTTTTGTTTCGTTTCCTTTTGTGTCTTTCTGTTTTTGTCTTTTTCTTGTAGATACATTAAACTGTAAGATATGTCGTGACACTGTAAACAACTTGGGGTTGTTTTTACCTGAACTGTTTTAAAAAATCGACTATGCTTTTTCTAAAGCTACTGTTTTGATTTTTTTACGCGTATCAGCTTAAGCCAGGGCCTGTTTACAATTATTGATATAAGAGCTAAAATGTCCGCCAGTTGCTTTGTTTCGTTTTGATTTGTTGTTGTTTTTTGTTGTTTTTTTAGGGGGGGGGTTCTTTTATTTTTGTTTTGCGGTTTGGGGAGTAATAATACATAATAATACTTAAAAGGGGTGGAGATGGGGGCAAGCAGCTGTTAAATATAGCTGTATGCGTTCCCAAAGAAAGCAATTATATGGTTTCTTGTTAAGTGTCTGGAGAGGAGTAACCATGCAACCCTATATAATTTTATAAAACTATTTAGGGTTGAGTCTTATTTTATTTTCTAGCTAACTCCCGGGATCTTGTGAGGCGTGCCTTTGTTCGTAACCATAGCCGATATTGAGGTGTATTATATCGTAATTTTTCATTAATTACATCCTGCCTCTTAGGTCCCATCTAACCCTGGCTGGAGTTATGGCTGGCCAAGTGAGATCAGCTGAAAACTTCGACTTCCGTCATTTAGAACGAGATCTTTTGTTTGGTAGCGTCGCCTTCCGCAATGGCCAATAACTACCGCAGCCTTATTGAGGTTGCGAGAAATAGAGAGAGAGTGAGAGAGAGAGATGGGGAGAGAGAGAGAGTAACAGAGTGAGTAGCATTATTGCTCCGTCGTCGGGAAAGAGTATTATATAATCCTTTGAGCTGATCAACTGTCTTTAATAATAATCTTCCCCTATGTAATTGGCAGCCCAATTTGTGGTTTGAATAACTATGAAATATTTTTTTAAAATTTCGCCCTCTGGTTCAAATGAAGGTTAGAGCAATATCCCATTAGTCGGCTGTATCGCAATAAACTGCGGTATGTTCGCGCTGGTTTAGACTTGTCATTTTCTCTGCTCATGATTTATCGCATCGACGATTTTACAGCTATTCACCGACCCTTTCAATGGCCTTTTATATCTAAAAATCGAAATCGCCTATACCAACAAAGACTTTTTTACACTTTGGTATGGCTAGAAAATGAAAGGAATGAACCAACTCAAACTATCTTGGACGAGCTGTCAATACAATGGTCCCACAAAAAGGCAAAGTAAATACCCGTTTGAAAAGATCTTGTCTGATATATATATATATATACCGCAAGCAGTGTCTCCTCTTCTTCTTTTACTGGGTTAAGTACTGCATATAAATAAATAAAATAGAACTAGGGCAAATATTTATTTATATATATATATATTATATATATATATATATTAGTAGTAGTAAAATCTTTAGTGTATTTATACAGAGAGTATAGAGAGATCTGCTGAGACACAGAGACACCCAGAGAGATAGGCCTGACAGAAAGAGAGAAATACATAATTATTCAAAGTATAGAGAGGCAGATTTAGAAAATTAGGAGAGAGAGAGAGAGAGAGAGAGAGAGAGAGAGAGAGAGAGAGAGAGACAGACAGACAGACAGACAGACAGACAGACAGACAGACAGACAGACAGACAGACAGACAGACAGACAGACAGACAGACAGACAGACAGACAGACAGACACAGAGAGCAGTTAGAGGTAGACAGAGAGGATTGCATATGTGTATATTCCGTTATTTCTGTTTAACATTAATAAATTTCTTTCACATTTCTATTCTACATAAATGGGTTTAGCGTTTGTTTTTGTTTTGTAATTTAAAAATGAAGATATATTATTATTTTCCTTTAAAACACAAATAATTAGATATTTTGTTCAAAATTGGGGAAGGCTTTGTCGGTAGGTAATCGAGAAAAAAAAAACGCAACAAAAATTTTGTTTGAATTTCTCGTTTGTTTTTTGTCGTTGTTTTTTTTTCATTTTTTTTATTGGGTATAGCGAAGAGGGCAGTTCTATCCAGCGAGCTTTTCCCTCAAGATGCCGAAAACCGACAAAGTGTGGGCGAGTCAACTTAATCCTGCCCCAGAGAGAGTTATGTCTCAAGGAAAGCCACTCCTCCCCTCCCCTTTTTTTGTTTTGTTTGGTTTAGGCGTTTATCCAAATACTGAAATAGCCTCCAGTCTAGACGCAGAGTGGGGCAGATGAGATTGTTTAAATGACGGTGACAGTAGACAGTAAACAGCAGAGCCAGTAAGTGGGTATACTAATCGGATGGTGTCAACATCTGAATTATGCAGTGCGTTGTTTTTTCAAATGTGACCAGTCTGCAGTGGGCCTTGTTAATCATGATGTCTTTTTTTTCTTCAGAGTAATCCATAGAAATGTATAATATTTATTTTCATGAACATGAAACTTTTAATCGCCTAAAAATTTTACTCAGTATAAGATTCAGGTTATAAAATGTACCATCGAGCAATTTTTTTAATATAATTACGAGTATAAGGAAGTTATAAAATTGAACAGGAAAAGATAAAGAAATATGGGGGCTGCTATGTTTAAATATTACTGTTGACTGTTCATACACTTTATATTTATACATATGGTCCACTCAGAGATTATTAAACAATCCGTTTGCTCAGTCCAAACGATTGTTTCCAATCAATCTGTGCTCTATTGTTTTTGTGGCCCGAAGTTAAGCCTCTAAGAATGTCCATTGAAGTGGTCAGTGTTGTGTAACCTTTCACGGAGCTTTGCCGAACGTCGTGCGTTTTTTGCTAGAAGCCTTGCGATAGAACCCGGAGCGAAAGGGAAAACGATTAGTAAGAGACTTTGCATCGGCCTCCAATCATTTTTCTAGACTAGACCTAAGCAGCCAATACTAAGGGCGCGATCACTTCATCTGTTATTCTCGCGTAGGCCGCAGAATCTGTGCCCAAGAAAGGGGACTGTAGCCACTACCTGGGAAGGTAGGCTTAACCGTTGGAACAAAGCAAAGATTATCAGCTTGACCACTTGTGCCCTGCAGTGCTGCACCTTAGTCAGCCCTTTCAACTTACTGGGCCCACATATATCCTTCCTTCATAAAGCAACGTCACCTAAGTCATTGTAATCCCAGCATTTAGGATCTAAGCCGTTTGGATTGGTAATTGGACAGTTACGTTAATTCCACTTGCTTTTCCGCCACACAATTATCATAAATAGGTAGCTGTTGATCAAAAAACTTGTATTGATTGGTTTCCGGGGATAGCCGATTTATCAAGTGCAGCTGTACAGTTACTTGCCATTCATTGTCCCAATAATTGTTTGTTTTTTGTTGTTGTTGTTTTGTTCCTGTTATTCCTAATTGCAGCGTAGTTAAAGTAGTGTGGTTCACACACCTATCTGTCAACGCGCCTGAGAATAAATCAGCTGTCGGTAAACGTCAAATAGTAGAATAGTCTTTACCTAAAAACAGAAACCGCCCAAAAGTCTAGTCTTAGACAAATAATTACCTTGTTGAAGTTTATGACAGTGGAGATAGTGGAACTGGTGAAAAGAAATGATACCATAGTACATACAGTAGGAGCTGCCATCTTCCTAACGTATCGATTGTAGTTGTAACCAGTTTTCATCAGACCGAATTGGTATTGTCTCATATTACTTCAAATACTTCTGTCGTTCTGAACAGAACTGAAGTGAAAAGAAAATGGGTTGCAGCTTTTCTGGGTTTTGTCATGTTTTATCATGTAAGAACTTTTTTTTGTCTTTTGTCTTTTATGCTCTTGTTTTGTTTGTTGTCTTATCATTTTATGTTTGTTTTGCATTCCTTAGCGGCTAACCAGGTGGAAAACTTCTTTTTTCATAATAATAGGGAGATAGAGAGATTTTTTCAATCGTCATACCAATGCAAATGTACGATTTGAAGACTTTGGAAGAGGAAAAGCTAACTCAGTATGGCGCGGTTTTATCGACAAAAAAATACAGACACAATACACAATACACAGATCCAATATAATTGTCAACAAAAGCTAAGACGCTTTAAAACTGAAGCTAAAATAAACGATTTTTCAGGCTTTGGTATTTTGGTTCTTTTGTACAAACAGTAAAATGTCATCCGTTTATTATTCTGTTTTTACCCTTTGGATTCATAATGGCTTTGCATCCTTTAACAATCTTAAGAAGGCCTTGTTTCGATTAATTGAAAAGGAAAAAATATTTTCCTCTTTCAGGCTGTCTTTTCATCTCCTGTGGCCCGATCAGTGTTCCTTTTATGTGTTAGGACTGTGGCTGGCTTCTTAGCCACGTCTCAAGGAGCTGCTCAATCTCCCTTCTTTCCCCCTTAGTCAACTCTTTTGGTGTTCGTTCCTCGGTTCTTTATAAATCAATAGATTTCGTGCTATGGATTTTTTTTCTAGTTTACTCTCTTGATTGCACTTTTCTAAGTTCTTTGTGAGAAAGAAGGTGAGAAGAGAGACGGAGAGAGAGAGAGAGAGAGAGAGAGAGAGAGAGAGAGGGGGGAGGGGGGGGGGGGGAGTGAGAGAGAAAAAGAAAGGTTGATTTTTACATTTTGTCTTGTTGGTTGTTGTTGTTTTTTGTTTGTTTGTTTTTTCATTCAATCTATTTTTGTCAGACACTAACGATGCGCTCATATTTCATGAGACGAATTTAAGTTTAAGATTTCACAATTTTGTATTTACCTTTTTGATTTTTAAGTCCTATATTTTGTCTGTTTTGAAGAATGAGGATTTAACTCGATGTGCTTAATTATCGAGTGATAGACCACCAATTAGATCAGTCACAGGCAGAGTCGATCTAGGATTTTGACGTGGTTGGATGCTTGTTGTTTTTCGTTGTTTTTCTGAATTTTTATTGGTTGAAAATCTCTCTACCTGCGTTCATCTTGTCACTCTACAAACAATTTATTTGACTTATAATCATAGGGCATTCACGAGTACCGATGAAACATTTGTTAATAGTACCCTGATCATAAAGTTTTAGTAGAATGAAAAAATATGTTTCCTCAACCTGTACCTGTTATCGTTTAATTGCGGTAGAATAATTATGTTGGTGTTATTTTTTATTTGTATTGACATTTTTTTCCTAGGAGGCAAGGATCTCTAGTAAGGGAATGGTCTTGCAATAAATATGTCGAAACCATGTTACCTTCAAAGAAGTTCATATCCCATTACAAAAGCAGCCTCGTCTATATCTTGTTATTATTATCTTTGAGTTGTTTCGAAGAGCTAGAGATAATGGATCTAATCATCATTAGCCCGAATTTTCTCCCTCGGTTGATTAGTCTAGTTTAATAACAGCGTATAAAATTGCAACCATCGGGCGGAAGAATCATATTCACTGCACTGCTATAAAACGTCTCGTTTCCGCTCATTATATTTGTTTATTGCAGATGGCTAGGAAAGCTGCTGCAGAGTCAGTGCAATATATCGCAGTCATCGATTTTTTTTTCTCTTCTCTCTGTCTCGTCATCTCTCTATTCCTCTAGATATTGCTTTGGGCGAAGAAACGCACTGAAAGCCTGACAAGCAATTGATTTAATGCTACTTTGCCAAAACGCGGTCGATCAGTAAGCCGATGAATTAACAGTTTATTCGACTCAAGCCGTCGATCGCCTGATTGATTTGTGCTTCTGTGCCATTCACGTCCCGGCCACATGGGGTGCCTCCATCAGGATGGGCCGCCCAACCCGCATCTAGCACGCTGGGGCAGCAGTTTTCCCCAAGCCTTCCATCCAACCAAACTTCAATTTTCCCCTGAACTCCAAAAGAGCATTTCCCTGCTCGAGAAATAGATGAAATCTAGTGCATCCCTTGTGGTCTGAATGAAAAACCAAATCCCTGAGAACAAAACGACAAAGAGAGACGTAGGAGTAAATGATGCGATCTATCTGAAATCAATGCCTCAGATCGTGTTAACGCCGAAGCAATGAGCTCTTCTCGGCGACAAAGACCATGACTTTGTGAGTTTCAGCCCGTTCTGTTGATCAGCGGGGTATTTCGGTGGGTTCGGCACTAGTAGCCGCAAGGCACCATTGTTGTGCAGGCTCCAACTCGTTTATTAAAGAGATATCATGACGTGCATACAACGGGGAAAGCATTGTTTGTGCCCCAAGGGATTTGTAATGCTCAAGGCACTGAAACATGTGAGCATCGACTTTCTTTGGTTTTAAAGGGCCCTTGCAGAATTCTGTTACAGCGCTTGATTTAATTACGTTATAGTTCGGAGTAATAACTAGGAGAAAAAGTTCCTTTTCTTTACGTTGAAGTTTGATGGACTTTTAAATTAATTTTGCTTTCAGACTGGAGTGACATTGAAGTGAGCGAAACTGAATGAACTGGTACTGGCAGTGAGAGTGGCTTCCCAGCAGTTTTTGCCAGTGAGTGTTTGTAGTTAAAAGTCAGAGAGTTTCAACAATAGCGTCAACGTACTTTCGATTTTACGTGATAATAAGTAATCTCTCTCTTTCTCTCTCTCTCTCTCTCTCTCTCTCTCTCTCTCTCTCTCTCTCTCTCTCTCTCTCTCTCTCTCTCTATCTCTCTCTCTCTCTCTCTCTCTCTCTCTCTCTCTCTCTCTCTCTCTCTCTCTCTCTCTCTCTATCTCTATCTCAAGGGGGCGCGGTGGTCCAGGGGTAGAACATCGGCGTCCGACACAAAAGGTCCCAAGTTCGAATATTCTTTCTCACTCACACTTTCTTTTGCGTGTACCCTTTTTTTTTCTTTTTCTTAATGTGTTGGGGTTTTTCTATTTATGATTTTGGCCCCTTTTATTCATGACTATTTTCTTACTTCCACCCTGTGTGTCAGTACACAACTAAACTAAAATAAATAAATATTATTATGCAAGTATTTTCACTGATTATTTCAAACAATTCGTAAGCGCATGTCTCGAAATACCTTTAGTGTACTGACACATCGTGAGTGCCCTGTATCTCTTTGCCAACGATAGTAACTATGATGTCTAATGAGAACAAAAGAAATGTACCTAATTTGCCTCGAATGTTATGATTTGTACTCACAATGCTCTACATCCGTAAAGAGCTAGAATGAAAGTTAAAAAGTTGTTTTTTACACTTGAGTCTTGCATTTTACTTCTGCCGGTTGAAAGGTATAGATTTGCGAGTCTCAGTATATGTTAAGTTTCTAAAGCAAATAGGTATTCAGATCCTTTGAGGTGAAACGTTCCCTTTTAAAAATTTGTTTAGAAGACTATACTCAGTCTTTTTTGAACACTGTGATGTATGTATCCTTGGATCTAAGGGCTGAGTTTTCAACTCGTAAATGATCCACTAGTAGCGCTCCTGCTGCTGCTGCTACTATTAGTACTACCACTACTACTACGACTACTACTATTACTACTACTACTACTACTACTACTACTACTACTACTACTACTACTACTACTACTACTACTACTACTACTACTACTACTACTACTACTACTACTACTACTACTACTACTACTACTACTACTACTACTACTACTACTGGGGTCGCCGTAGCCCTGGGGTAGAACATCGACTTCCATATTTTTTTCGCTTTCTTACATCTTCTCCCAGTGCGTTCTTTCGTACTGATTTCCTTGGTGTATTTGAATAGTAAATTCGATTGGTTACCTCATAATTTTCTTTATATAATGCGCTAACAGCATAGGAAATGTCAGAGATGATTAAATCTATGTGTGTTGAACTTAACGCAAATCTGCAATGTCACCATGTTTAATTCTTGTGTGTCTGCAAAAGTTTAAATAACAAATTCCTTGGCTAGCCATTCTCGGTGGCTGCCTAGGGCTTTAGCTATTTTACTTGGAATGGAATATAAATTCCGTGTGAGTGTGACTCCCTGATTAAAGGTTGCTTGCCTCGCTGGATAAAATTGTCAGAACGAATAGACCACACGCAACTAAGCCCTTCCTGTTACCTCATAAAGTCTCTGGAGACTAGAGCCCTCACCGGAGGTTTTGTTCTTGGGGTTTTGTTCCCGTATCATCCATTGTCAGCAGCTATTGGAGAGCGGCCTCGGATTCTGTGATTCAGGTTAGCGGTTGATGGGAGATATTTCGGACAGCAGCAGTTTCATTCCGCCTGTGTTTAGTCTGATTATGGATGGATCAGATTTCTTATTGCCTAAATAGTTACTGTTATGTTCGTCCTGGTGATTGTGTTTATGATAATACTGTATATATGATTAGGCACAGTTACCTTGAGCGGCATTATTAATTTGTTCAAATAGCTAGTAAGAACCATTACTATATATTAAATGTCTGTGGTAAAATCAGATCAAATCAAAGATAATGGATACTTGTTCAGGTTTAGCTCTCAATATTTGATTGCATCCCACACAAGAAAATAGGGAATGTGTGGAATAAATATTATTACTTTGCTTTGTTTAATTCAGCGCGGTGTTAACCCAACCTACTTTAAACTTCATGGTATAGTATTTTAAGAGTAAAATGTCTTTGGGCTGACTTGTGGAAACGTTTACGCATTATTATACATTAATTGCAAAATTTGATCAACGAATTCGTCAACATCGACTCTCTAACGTGACACTGTGGCCAGCCGCATCATGGCGAGATGTGTTGAAAGACTGCGATAAGTTCGTCGGCTGGAATTGAAACATGAAACACTGGTCAGCTATAAGCGATAATTAATCGACTTTGCGATCGATGTGGCATATGAGAGCAATGTCCAGATTTGTTACAATCCCTTGATAAGCTTAGGAAGGAGTGATATGTTTGTCGCGCATCACGCTTCACAAGTCAGTTGTTTGCGGGGGTAGATATTACCTTCATGTGGGGGCTAAATTGTTAAAAATGATTATGCCAAAGCACCAGTTTGAACTGAAGCACTCTGATTCTACCTAAGTTTTTATGTCCCCGAATAATTAATTACAATAAAGTCATTATCATATAGAATCACTTTGAATTATCCGCTTTAACCACTTGAGTGCATAGGGGTCGAATGCAACCCCTGTATTGGAGGCAGTAATACAAATCTATATGTCCATTACCGTGAATTCTGAATGGCTGCCCATTTTCATTCACTGGCAAACATTAATTTCGGTCACCACTGAACGAAGAGTTCCAATTTACTAACATAAATTATTGAAGCTATTTTCTCCACTCAATAATTAGAGAAAGCTACTCGAAACTTAGACTCCCTCCTGCTTTAACTACTGTGTGCTCTCCACCCAACCCCGAGCCTTCAACTTCCGGTTTCTTGATTTTCGTCGCTCATACCCCTCCCCAACAGGGTAGCTTCTTCTGCGAGTAATTCGGTTACAAAGCTCGTTAGTCTCGACACAGCGACTTCTCCGAGGGGTGAGAGAGGCAAGTCACCATGTCGACTACGGCGCGCTCCATAGATCTCGACTCTAGTAGACCCCAGGTCTTGAAGCCGCAGGTTCTGGCTCCAGCGGCACCGGCAGTTCTGGACTTGGATGGATCTACCTGGCGCAGCGAGCACTAACAGGCAGATCGGCGCGACTTCCACGTACCTGCCGTGATAAGTCGCGGCCCAACAGGCGAACAACCAGGTCTCAAATATAGTGCGTCAAACCGTAACAACTGTCATCGCTTATTATCCTCACTTTGTGCCCAGGGCTGCACAGCCAACCACAGGCTGTTGAGAAACTTGTTTTAGTGAATTATTGATACTTAGTCGTTTCCTTTGAATCCTGTGTTTGCTGAGTGGAAATAATTATGCGCATTTCAGAAGCGAAGTGTTCTAATTATCGCCCGCATATAACGTGGAGAGGATGTTTTCGCTTTGATCTCGGCAGGACTTCTGTATCAGGTAGGTGCCTTACTGGCCATTAATATCTAATGTGACATGTTAAAAAAAGACTTTACTGATAATGGAAATTCGTAGAATAATCGCACTTTACAGAGAAAAGATATATTAAGAAATTGAGGCTATATTCTTGGTTTATTTAAATGACTTGGTATTTATTTCATATGATTTGTACAGCGAAGAGTTATAAAACTTAATACGCAGTATTATCACTTCTGCTCCTGGGCACATATATGGGCGTTTTGAATATTAACTTAATTTACAAAAACATTTTTTTTTTACTTGCGTATGTGTGCGTGTCGAAAAAATAAATCGGAGCGATAAAAACAGGCAGTGCTTTTGGCTTTCTAGCTGGCTGTGAAAGAAAAGGTTGAAAAACTATTGCGGGTGCGCAAACCTGTATTAACCATTTTATTCAGTGGAAGCTTCTACGAAGAATTTATTTAATAAATAATTAAAACCACAAATAAAATTAACTAGTGCAATTTAATACACATTCAAACGTGGTTCCATTTGTTTCTACCTGTAATTTAAACAGAAATGTGGTTGGGTATTTTTTACATATCTCTAACCTTTAAAAGACCTGTCAGAATGTTTTCTGGTCAACAACTGACCACGGCTACCTGCCGCTAAGTAGCTTAGCAGGCTCGTCTTGTGTGTAGGACTAGGAGTAAATCATCTGTTTGTTTCGTAACAGGCCAGCGCTGGGTAAAGTAGAGCCCTGACGCACCAAAAAAGAAAAGAAAACAAAAACAATGTATGCTATAACATGACTGTACTATAACATGACTGTACTATAACATGACTATGCTATATACCTCTTTTACCCTTTTTTATTTCGAAGAAGCTAAAGCATAGAATGGTCGTAGGGGTTGATTGCGTAGCAAAGACTGAAAAATGGTGGGGGAGGTGAAGTAGGTTGAAGACTCTTGAAGAAAACAAAACAAAAACACAAATAAGAAGATGATGATTGCAATGTGAGATATTAAGGGTGAAATGCCGGGCCGCTGAAAAAATTGTAATTAAGAAAAAGATATTGGCAATGTGAGATGGTAATGAAAACGGGGAAAATACTCACGACAACATCATTTACTGTGTCTTGAAAGAAAAACTCGACTTTTCTATACCGATTTCACAAGGCTGAACAAGGTGGTCACCACATCCCTAAGGACTACGCCGCTATCTACTTACTTCTTCTTATGTCTCATCCTTTTAATCCTTCCTTTCTTTCAATTCCGATACTAGATTGTGTCCACTTGGACAGTCTGTGAGTGTGCGGCCCTGGGCCCTCCAGTATTCTAGACAGTATTTTGGGAAACTCAACCCCTTCCTCTTGTCTAGTTTTTCCCCGTTGACCATCCTTTGTGCAAAGATCTATCTATCGATCCTGGGTTCCTCATTTTGAGGTATGTACGAAATTCAGTGGTAGTGGGGAAAAGAATGGCGTTAGTCACCGGAAGGTAAGTAAACAAGGAAGTAGAGAAATTCATGGAAGAAATGAAAAAAAATGTAGTTTAAACACGTGGGGCGCTATTTAATAAGTAATTTGTTACATACGCAGTTGGTGAGTAGTAGTAGTAGTAGTAGTAGTAGTAGTAGTAGTAGTAGTAGTAGTAGTAGTAGTAGTAGTAGTAGTAATAGTAGTAGTAGTAGTAGTAGTAGTAGTAGTAGTAGTAGTAGTAGTAGTAGTAGTAGTAGTAGTAGTAGTAGTAGTAGTAGTAGTAGTAGTAGTAGTAGTAGTAGTAGTAGTAGTAGTAGTGGTAGTAGTTGCAATGATAATAGCAGTAGCCATAGCATCAGCAGAAGCATAAAAATGGGATCTCGTTCGTCAAATGAAAACGCAAAGAAACGAAACATGAATGCCAACATTAAATTGAGTGAATATAACTACGACCAAAAACTAGTGAGTATGGCCAATTCTGACATAGGATTTCACTTATTTATTATCTTCAAATGATAATTTCCATATTCATGTAAATTAGTCCCCATAAATCGATCGATTTTTTTAAATATGATATTTTGTCTGTCGAAAACCCATGGTACACTTAAATATCTTTTCAAATCACCTCATCACAACGCTTCACTTCACACAGATTTAATCAATTTCTTGATACAAAAAAAATAAAAATCATTAAAAGCTGAACGAATAGAAGCGCATTGATAGATCCGAACAGAAAGTGCAGTCAATACATTGCCATAAATCATATTCTGCCCTTACATTTTTGAAACATAAATTTGCCTGCAGGTGTGGATTTTCCGAAAAAATGTTTGAAAAGTTTGTCTGTATGGTTTGAAAAGCGCCGATATAGGTCTTACATTCATAATGTGTTTAAAAGAAAATCGAGGAAAGAAGACGAGAAAAGAATACAATATAATGATTATGTGAAAAGTAACTAGACGGTCGGCGAAAGAAGAAGAAGAAGAAGAAGAAGAAGAAGAAGAAGAAGAAGAAGAAGAAGAAGAAGAAGAAGAAGAAGAAGAAGAAGAAGAAGAAGAAGAAGAAGAAGAAGAAGAAGAAGAAGAAGACAAAGAAGAAGAAGAAGAAAAAAAAAAGAGGAAGAAGAAGAAAAGGTGATGGATAGAGTCAATGATCATCAGAAGACGATGGAGGCTACAATGGAGATGTAAAAAGGCAACATTTGGCACTTGAAGCAAATAAAACGCAAACCCAAAGCGATAGTTGTATGACCACCAATGAGAATTCTTCAAGAGTTGTGTAGCAGAGATTCCTGTGCAGTTGTATCCTAGAGTAGCGCCATTGTGCGACGTCCAGTAAGAGCTCTCAGAGTCTCAGCCTGGGCCTGGCCCGTCCCAGCAGATTAGACACAGGCTCAGGCACAAGGCCAGAATGTTATCCTATAATGAAGCCAGTAGCCCGCGAGTCCCGTAGATTGCGTTGTTTCTTTGCTTTTTTGTTATTGCTTTTGGGGTTGTTGTTTGTTTTTTTTTGTTTCGTTTCTGTGTTCTATTCAGTCTTACTTCCAGTTTTTAACATTTCTTCTTACAAAAAAAATCTCATTTTTTGTTATTGTTTTTTTAGTTGTTTGTTGTTGTTGTTGTTGTTGTTGTTGTTGTTGTTGTTGTTGTTTGTTGTTGTTGT
>RQTK01000485.1:70858-81496 GCA_003991915.1 Elysia chlorotica
AGAGAGAGAGAGAGGGACAGGCAGACAGACAGACAGACAGACAGACAGGCAGACAGACAGACAGACTGACTGACAGAGACAAAGATTCTATGAAACAAAAAAGTTTCCGATTCCGGTTGGTGCGTTTGAAACGATTAAACAAATGTGACGGAGATAATGGGGTGTTAAATTACGTAGCAAAATAGCGTAGTTTGTTGTCGAACTGAAGGTGTTTCCACAGCATAGGACAGCTCCTTCAGTGCTGTTACTACCTAGCTACTCCACTGCTCTTGTGCTTTAAAACGTAATGTCTCTGTATCGGATGCTAATAATGTTACATAATGAAGATTCGCATATAGAGAGAAGCTTGACGTTATTGGTAGGAATGTTTTACTGAATCCTCTCTACTGATATAACTAGAAAGAGAGGCAGTTGAAAAAGGAAGGCTGCAGTAAATGCGGTAACACATTTAGAAAAAAAAGCGACTGTCGGTTACAGGGTTCTAGACGAATTAAAGGAAAAACAAATTCTAAGAAAAACAAATTGGCATACACAATGTGAAAATGGCTGATATCGTAGGCAAAATAAAGAATGGAGACTTTCAATCTGTTAGAAAATATAAAACAATCTCTAAGACTGCTTCACTGATTATATCGAAATCAGTGCCACGAAATGGTACAGGAATAATATATTACGTACTATTTTCGTACTATTGTTAAATCAATACATAGTGCTATCGATGCTTAATCGGGCGGAATTCCGTTTCGAAAGTATTTGATTAGTCCCTGTAAGTGTAGCACAATAGACCCACATCATGCATTGTCCCATCTCTTGCTAAAAATAATATATTACGAAAGTCTGTCTAAAAATGTTATTAAATCCCTATCCTCTTACCTTTTTGAACTATTGGTTGAAATAACCATGACTTTTAATGTATGCATCTTCTACTAGAACACTGGCTTGTTTTGGAAAAATGGATTTATTTGATCTTATTATCCTTTATTCGTATTCGCTAGGACAAACATAGAACCAGATTTAACTTTTTACATTGCTAAGTACCTGGAAAAGGAACTCTTTTCGTGGAAAAGTAGAAGTACTGGTCTATTAGAATCGTTATATATTTGTATGCTTTTTTAATATTTACTTTACGTTTTTCATCCTTCCAGAATGCTCCTTATGCTAAATATTTAGCAGTATATGAATGTTAGGTACTTTTCAAATCAACGCTTTTGGAACATGTTTGTTTGTCTGTTTGTTTATTTGTTTATTGTTGGGGTTTTTTTCGGTACAAACGCTCTCGATTTGCAGGTCTATAAATGCGCAGATAGATCGGTAAAAAATAAATGAATGGCGAATGGATACGTGTGTCAGAAGATAGATATATTATAGAGTATATGAGGGAAGAGGCAGATAAAGTACATAGCTGAATATATAGATAGGCCTGTAGGTAGGTAGGTAGATAGATAGATAGATAGATAGATAGATAGATAGATAGATAGATAGGTAGATAGATAGATAGATAGATAGATAGATAGATAGATAGATAGATAGATAGATAGATAGATAGATAGATAGATAGATAAGCGTCAAGTATATGAATGGGCATGTTAATACAGATATGCGGAAGAAGCTCAGAATAAAATATATTTGCATAGAGTCACATTGCATGTGCATAATCATAGAAACAGATAGATACATAAAAAGCAATTAAATGGATTGATTTCAAATGTACTGAAAGAGACAACATGTAGAAATATGTAGGAAAAGTGTCTCGGGCCAAATTGAGTAGTTGGAAGAACAGTGGGTTAATCGAAATATGGATTCATTGATCTCTCATAGAGAGCAAGCTCTTAGGTTAGAGCAGATGCACCAAGATTTAAGAAGCATTGCCCTGTATGACGAGTGTATGTGAGTGTTTGTGTGTGTGTGTGAGAGAGAGAGAGAGAGAGAGAGAGAGAGAGAGAGAGCAGCAGCAGCAGCAGCAGCAGTATTGGTGCATAGATCAGACAAGGGGAGATGGTCATAGTTGTGGAAGATGGACAGGCGTTATGGACTAGGGAAAAGAGGATGAGGCCGATCGGCTGACCTCTATGGGTTGAGGATTGGCTTGAGAGATAAGACTGCAGCGTGAACCTTTGTCACCTCAGCGCTCTCTTCATAGCGAGATCAATACCTCCTCAACATCTTATATTCTGCAACCAGGTCAAATGCTTGTTTCTTCCCCTCGGGACGCTCGAATATTCCCCCAAAAATCCTTTTACGGACTCTTTTATGGATTAAAAGGTCGCTACTTGGAGTAGCTGAGCCTTTTTGATAGTCGATAAAATGGAGCTGTTTTGGGGGTTTGTTTTGTCTGTTTGTTTGTTTGTTTTTTGTGTAGAGTGGGGGGGGAGGGGTGTTTGTTGTGGTATATGTTGTTGCTTTCTTTAGTCTCAAGCAGGCTTGAAAATATTTTCCCACAAGTTTGGTCTTTTAACTATTCAACAATGGTTAGTCTACCAGTCTCCAGGACAATGTCTATTATGTGCTTTAGGGTCATCTATATCTGACAGTCAATATGACAGCCGGGATCAGCAAGGTGGGTCGCTGATGTGGACCAATCCTCAGGGCTTAAAAGTTTTTTAAATCTAAAAATGGCTGCGATCTACCTTGGCATAATTCTTTTTTTTTAATTCCGCTACCGAAATATTATTTTCTTTAATATTTTCCTTTCTCTACCTTGGCATAATTCTTTATTTTTTTATTTCCGCTGCGGAAATATTTTCTTTATCATTTTTCTCTCTTTGGCCAATTATTGTTGTGTTTTATAAGCTTAAGAAATTACCCTGTTATAGCGTATTGGTTATCTGACAGAGTAATTATTTTTCTGTTCACTGAATCGCTTGATCGCATTATGCTTCATCTCTCTTCTTTTCTCTCTATCTCTCTCACTTCACTCTCTCACTCACACCCTCTTTCTATTGTCTCTTTCTATCTTTCCCTCGCCCTCACCCTTTATCTCTTTCTATCTCGTTCCGCTTTCCTCTCTCTCTTCATCTATCTGTCTACCTATATGTCTATGTATCTAGCTACCTATTTATCTATCTATCTATCTATCTATCTATCAATCTATCTGTCTGTCTATCTATCTCTCTGTCTGTCTCTCGCTCTAATTGTCTGCTTGCATTTCCCTGTGTACATACATTCCTAGTGGACAACGGTTCAATCCACATGTTTTGCTCAGTCTGAAACCTTGTCGGTTTTACCTGTCTTAGATTTTGAGTTGTGTAGTCCACCATTGAATAGGTAGAGATGGTACCACTATACTTCTTCAAAGCCACCTGCATGGTAACGAGTGTAAGGGCTGGTGATTGTGTGAAAACATGTGCATGTATCTTCTGGGGGAAAGGGTGGAAGTTTTAATTAGATTTGTCTATACGTATGTATATCCATAAAATCATTGGTATAATATTGGTATGTAATAATTTCTAGTTCAATAATAGTCTTCGGTATTAGATAGATATGAGAAGAAATTTTCCAGCTAAAAAGCCTCAAGAGAAATATCAATATTCAACTTGAGTTTAGGTTTTGATTGTTTTCGTGACTTAGATCATCATCTACTATTAAAACAGCAGATAGCTACAAGAGTAATTTCGTAGCTTTATCTTGTGCAGTTTTAGAGATTTTGGGATTCAATTATTTTGGTCCTAGCGCCGTTACAATTATGTTACTGTGATTATATAAAAGGATATGGGGGCATTTTTACACACATTGCCCTGTTGTTGGTTTTTCAATAACAGTTTTTCCTTTTATTATATGTCAAATTATGTCTTATTTATTTTAGCATATTTTTTATATTTCCAGTAAATCATTTTCTGTCTAAATGCTATACCTACCATGTCAATTATCATTTCCCCTTGCGCTTAGTAAGAAGAGGAAAAGTCCCAAGAGTAGCGATCCCAAAGGTTCCTGCACGTCAATTAATTATTGAATGTTTTGCTGAAGCGCAGACTCTGCATGCCCTCCTCGCATCGATCTCCAGTTTGAGACCGCTGTCATGTAGGCCCGGCACTTTAGTGATGTCCGAGCGGCGAAATGACATTCCCTTGTTATGGATAATCTCAACCATTTGTGAGGTCAACCATTGCGTTCCACTTCGTTTTCAATGAAAATGAAGGGTGAAGTTAGGCTTTGTGCGGCATTTTCTTAACAATTGCCGAACATATATCTCTATAGGATTTTTCTATTTATCAAGGTGACAAACTCATCAGCAATAATTGTTAGTTGCCTGTGATATGGACGTGTGTTGTCTTTTAAGTAATTATGATGTTTTACTGACACTAGCAAGAATAAGTACAAAAGCATACACATCTATAGACACAATAATGCTATTGGTAAATTGTCACTATTTTAGAAACTTGCTTCTTGACATCCTTAATGCATTTTACATTTTCATGAAGAATACAAATACTATATTAAATTTGGACCAGGTATGAAATGTACAAAATGACATTCCAACAGGCAGTCTAACAATTGCTTTCACAGTCCTTTTAAAGCCAGTTTCTGAAATCATCACATTTAATCCGTTTATTTTAGAACACCGTTACGTGCTCCTGGGTACAATTACAATATTATATCTTTTGCATGTCTTCATACGTACGACGGGTTATACTTGACGAATAAGTATAAGCGACTGCTGCTACTACTACGATTACTACTACTACTACTACTACTACTACTACTACTACTACTACTACTACTACTACTACTACTACTACTACTACTACTACTACTACTACTGCTACCCTACTACCACCACCAATGCTTCTACTACAACAACAACTACTACTACTACTACTACTACTACTACTACTACTACTACTACCACCACTACTACTACTACTACTACAACTGCTACTACCACTGCTACTTCTCTGCTACTACTACTTCTCTACTATTGCTTTTGCTGCTGCTGCCTCTGCTTATTCTATTTCTTATTCTATCTCTACTACTGCTGTTGTTGCCATTACATGCACTACCGTTTTCGTTAATTCTACAATCTGAGCAATCACTTGAAACATGCATTATGAATGCATGTAGGGATATGCGACATTGTTTTCGTTACTTATATGAGGTTTTCAAATTTTGCGCTCACATTGATAACTTCTTTGAAGACTGGAATTTTCATTTGTAAAATTACATAAAAAATCTATAGTAAAGGGAAAGATAGTATAGTTTTCTGGTTGCGTATTATCTATTCCTTTGCGCATTCAGTTGAATTATTAAAAACATTACTGCCTCAGTGTTACGTTCTTACGGTGAAAGCAATAAAATAGTGTTGCAATGCATAAAAGAGGATGTTAAACATTTTATTTGATTAGCGCAATAAAAATTATTGACGCAAAGACATAACTAATTGCAGTCGTTTAAATTCCGTTTATTTTGAAAATATTTTTGCTTTTTAGAGAGAAATCTTGCAGAGGTGGGAGTGTTTATTTAAAGCAGCACTCATTAAACATGCATAGGGACGCGCCGTAGAGCTATCGATCTTTGCATGTCCTGTCTAACTTTAAACTTTTTTAAGGAGCTCCGTCTTTGTTATCTCCAATTCACTTTTTAATCAAGAAGACCCGCGTGCATAAAAATGAAAAATTATTATTTTTTAACAGTAGGTTTATGGTTGAATGTATATGCCTTCTCTGCAATAAAAAAATAGGAGCAGCCTTTTCCATACAGTTATTGAAAGTTTGATTGATTTTTGAGGAGCATTCATTGGTCGGAAGAAAAGGTAGAACTGGTTCGTCGTGGCTGGAGGCTTTTTTTCCTTGAATTCCATAGGTTTAGAAATTGAAGTCGCTGCCTAGTGCTACTTTTCTAACTCCACTTCAATAGTCCGGGGGCTGTAGTAGAAACCAGTTGAACTTGTACAAACATGGTGGGCGTAAGAGCTCAGTTTTATTTTTAGTTCTTTAAAACTGAGAATTTGACTTGTTCATGACAAGCTGATTATAAATTATACCGGCATCTTTCCATAACTCCTCAAAATGTTCTTGGTTGTTGGGGGTTTTCTTTGGAGGGGAGGGGGGGATTGTTTGTTGTTGTTTTGTTTTGTTTTGTTTTTTAAGATTGATTTTACAATTTTCCGTTTTTTTTGTCTAAAGGGCTTTTGTGTTTGTTTGTTGTTGTTGTTGTTGTTGTTGTTGTTGTTGTTGTTGTTGTTTTGTTTTTTTGTTTCTGTTCGGGGGGGGGGGAGGGGGGTAATTACGATGAACAGCACAGAGGTTGATACAATGTTTCTGGGTATATGGGCAGACATCAAAAAGGGACTGGCAATATTCATCAACTAGCTGACTAACGTTATGAAAAAGTGGGGAGGCCTCAGTGGAAACCCATTCCATATTCTAATTACACGCACACACTTTCAGCTCGCGCCTTTTCACTTCATTGCACACTAGGAATAAACTGCCCTGGCGGACCATTTCTCCTTCAGCCGTGATCTATGGCATTTTGTCTGGTTTTTATTATTGCTTTTGAGAATGTTTCAGCCCTTCAACTTGGGGCATAAATTGGCAGCGCAATGGTTTGAATACATTAGCGTGTACTGTGAGCGAGCCTAGTTAAAAGTTCCAAGACAAGTTTCTGCATCTGTTGGCAAATCGATTCCGGTTTCATCAATAACAGATTTGTACTACAGGCCTACTGGGCCTGCTCGTCGGTTCAGTCTGTTAAATAGTTTTAGCTTTCGGTTTTAAAAGTCAAGTTATTTGTGACTTTAATTTAAATATGTCCCATTTATTGACTTTTTGTGTAAAATAGACTTTTCTGAAAGATTTTAAGGCTAAGGTATTTATGGGACGAATTTGTTACATTTATTGACCCTTTTGTTCCTCTTTGTTTGTTATTTGTGCTGTTATGTGCATTGCACAGGCTGTTTTGTTTGTTTTTTGTTTTTTGTTTTTTTTTGTTTTTGTTTTTTAATCAACGCTTTACCTTTGTAGAGTATTTCGAACAGTTTTGCTTTGTTTTGGTTTTATAATTATGAAAATATAAAAGTTGCGAAATAAGAAAAAAAAAGTACACCCACCATAACAAATAGAGTAACCTTTTCATATGTTCTTTTGCCTCCGGGCTAAACACTGAATTACTCTAACCTGTCTTTACTTAGCATTTGCTATTTTTCTTACAATCATTATTTCTTGTTAGCAGCAGTGTAATATTGGTAAGTTCAGAAGTGTGAATCAATACTTAATTATGGAACAGCAAAGTTTAACCTGGTTGCTACCGGGTACAGATCTCGTATTTCGCCGGTTGTTTTGTATCTCGCTGGGATGGTAATGACAATCTTTCACACTTTTACTCCCCCCCTCTCTCTCTCTCTCTCTCTCTCTCTCTCTCTCTCTCTCTCTCTCTCTCTCTCTCTCTCTCTCTCTCTCTCTCTCTCTCTCTCTCTCTCTCTCTCTCTCTCTCTCTCTTTCTATCTCTCTCTCTTCCTCACTTTAACTTTCCTTTTAAACCATCTTTTCTTTCCTTTAAACTATGTATATGTCTTACACTTTTGCTCTCTTTCTTTCTCCATATTTAATACCTATGTGTCAATCTCTTTTTGTCCCAATGGAAATGTTGTCGAGTCTTTGACTTTTTGGTTGCATGATCCACTACCAAACCGTATCAAAATCTCCACTGTTTCATTTTTGTTTTTGTTTTTTTTGTTTGTTGTTGGGTTTTTCGTTGTTGCTGTTGTTTTGTTTGGTTGTTGTTGTTTTTTGTTGTTGTTTTTTTTGTTTGTTGTTGTTTTTTTGTTTTGTTTTTTTTGGGGGGGGTTGTTTGTTTTTGTTTGTTTTTGTATGCTAAGAAAGCCCTTAAACCACACATTATGAAGCTTGCCTCTTTTGTATTGAGATGATTATAATGGATATATCTAATATATAATTGTGTTTAATCATTATTTTAACGCTGAGTGCCAGTGACAATTTGATTTGACATTAGCGTGATTTTCCTTCAAAGCTTTTTTTATTGCAGTATTGTGAAAAAAGTGTTATGACCTTTGTCATTAATGTTGTGATATGGTTAAGGCATTTTTAGGGGGAGGGTCTGCAAGTTTTCCTTTCACCTGATTCTTTTTGTCACTGGTTCCATTATTAGTAACAGGAAAGCTGTTGTTTGGTAGACCGTAGGACATGATATAATTACCCTTAGTGTTGCTTTGAATACTCTGTGTCGGTGCCTTGCTGACTTGGCTGTCAGACGAAAAGCCCTTGTCGTTTTCATTTAGCCGTGAAAGAACATTGATATGCGTAATCCTCTAACTAGCGTGTCCCTTACACCTGAGTCTCTTTTATATATAGACAAACCTTTCCTTGTAACTTGCATTGATCGCAAACGGCAGGATTAATTCTACTTTGGCTTTGACGTCACAAATTGTCCAAACCTGGACAAAGCGATGGGTCGGTTTGATTTACAGTAGGTAAGGCTGTTTGAGCCGACGTGTTATTTCAACCACACTCTTAACAGTCTTTAGAGGGTTATGTAGGGGTAATAGATCATACGTCTGCATGAGCAGTATGAAATGTTTAACTGTTGGGCCATGAAATGCTCGGAAAGTAACAAGCTTGTCCTTTTGCCTCGTGAAAGTCACTGACTATCTACCTATGTTCTAGCTATATGTCTCTCCGTCTCCCTGTCTCTCTCCCACTCTCTTTATCTCTCTATCTACCTGTTCATATAATATCATTCTATCTATCTGTCTTTGTCTACCTTTTCCTTCATCTTTGTTTACTGTCAAATTGTTTCCATGTGTCATCGACAAAATGTCTTAAGTCGAGGATGGGCCCTCAGACGTCTGAAAACAACGACGTATTACATAAACACGGAGGCTAGATTTTACTCAAAACAAAAGAGAAAGTTATACCATCATTGGAAAAACACCGCCTTAAGTATACCTTACAATTAAACTATCTAAATTCATAATACGATTGCTTGCCTTTTTTGCAGTTAGGTGAAAACCATCGTTCAACATCCATTACCCACGTCTCGGTTTCATATCTTTTTTTCTTAATGAATAGAAGAGGATTTTTTTATATCTTTGATTTGAACGTAAGGGGAAAACTTGTTTCTGCTGCTGTTATTGCTTTTCTTATTGTTAATTATGTTTTTGAAACTTTTTGCCCTGTTCTATCACCTGCCGTATTTATTCGAACTTTTCTCCGTCGGTTTTTTCAATGAGTTAATATTATTGTATTCCTATTACACAAACCCATTGGGTTATTCATCATTCTGGCCCACATCATCACTTCAGCGTCCATCAATCACTTTACTTCTTTATCAAAAGTCTTCCAATTTGATAGAAGCTCATGAAGCAGTATTGATTAAAAAGATAAAAGTCACAGAGCGATCGAAGGAAAACAAGAGATCGAAACGGGATAGAAAGAGAATGTGATGGGTAAACAAAGATTGAAAGAGATAGGAAGAGAGGGTGGAGGGCGATCAAGATATACTTCTTTATTCAAAGTTTTTTCCGTTGACTATGTAGAAAAAAAAATTAAAAAAACCCTTTTATCTAGGTGTAAATTTTGATTAATGTGGGTAACATAATTATATCCCTTACTTCTCGATGTTCGGCTTTCGATTTCCCATCGCTGTTTTAACCTTTTCACAATAGTGTGGAGGTATTTGCCTGTCAATCGTAACATCCGCCGATGCTTCAAAGTTAGGCTGGGAGAAACTGATATTTGCAAACTGTCACAGCCTGCTATTTTGAGGTGTTTATAAACATAAACATTTATTTTCTATTATGATCATACAGTTTGCATTGGAAATTGATTTTTATGAGAAAACGTTTTTTCGTTTTTGTTTAGTTGTTTTTGCTTTTTTGTTTTTTTTTTGTGCTTTTGTTTTGATGTGTATGTGTGTGTGTGTATGTGGGGGGGGGGTGTTTGTTGTTACTTTTTTAAGCAACAAGATTGTAAGTGAAATGCTTTCATATTATACGAATATACCATGTTTTGTTGGCATTCTTCCAATAATTCATATTTTTGCGGTTTCTAAGGTAACAGTTTATGACTATTGTTTTAAATTAATGCCTGTCTTTTTAATACAAAAAAGCGGCCTGTTCTTGTATCTTCTTCCCCTCCACCAATATTATGTCTCGCCTATCTAATTTCGTTGCTAGACTGTTCTTGGTTAACTTGGAGTCATTACGTGGGATGTTTTGCTCTGTTTTGTTTGTTTTATCTAAATGGGGGATGGTGTTTTATTTTGACGTTTCATGCGGACGAATCGATGGAGCTGTTTTTGTTGGATTTCTTTTTTCATCGTTAAAATATTTCAATGGTGTTGCCGTTATTCCGGTGACGTCATTGTTAGATTAGGAAAACAAATTTAAAAAGCAAGAAAATTAATTTTCGGTTCAAAAAAGCAATCATCTTTCATTTGTTTCTCTATTTAACTATAAATTACAACGTACGGACTAAAGAAAGAGACGTATCTATGAATTTTAGATTAAAAGTAGTTTTGGTACTTAAGACGACATTCACATAATTGGCAAGAGTATATTTAAATGAACAAATATTATTTTTTAGATTTGTAATCTATCTTCTTTTTCTTCTCCTTCTTCTTCTTCTTCTTCTTCTTCTTCTTCTTCTTCTTCTTCTTCTTCTTCTTCTTCTTCTTCTTCTTCTTCTT
>RQTK01000485.1:83090-104602 GCA_003991915.1 Elysia chlorotica
TCTTCTTTTTTTTCAAATTTACATTTTTAATCGGATTAAATAAATAAAAAAAGAAAGAAACGAGGGTGTGAGCACTTCTCTGTATGGCTGTGGACAGCTATCTGGCCTCACGCTATGAGCGCTCTGTAAGGGGCACTGGCGGCCCTAACCCGTGAGGGAAGCCCTGAATTATGTATGGGCTGGCACCGCAGGAACGCACCCATCAACCATTTCGCAGAGAGGAATTTGCTAAGTGGGCAAGACAATGCAGAAAACTTGTTTGTGCGAGAAAAGAATACCCTCCATCCTGTTGATGTCAATATTGAGTAGTTCACATGCTGGGTTCCAAAACATTGAATGAGAATTAATGAATTTTCCCATAGTATTCTCCCTATCTTTCTTTCATCTTGGTTCAGAATAGAAAACCGCAATAATATAACAATAAACTAATGGCGTTACGTCTTAGGTAATCTGACCCTGAAAATGTAAAGAAAAAAATGAGAGAGAAATCAGAAATAACCAAAACTAATATTACTTTTTTTTTAAGTTTCCAAGTAGTACTATTTCCCGCATAATGAAACGTTGAACTTGTACAAATAATAAGAAATGGATGTAAGAACTGAGGATATTTTAGGATATAAAGAAGGCGTTTTTAGGCGTGTCTTGAATGTGTTTGTTGTACATTAGTTTTCTCCCTTTTGTCTCTTATATAGCTTAATGTTTCCCTTTTCTCTTTCACATTCCTCAGTCTTTTTTTATCTCTATCCTTCCTCCTCTCTCTCTCTCTCTATCTATCTATCTATATACATATATATATATATATATATATATATATATCAGGAAATATTGTTTGTCCATTTTACATCTTTTGTAACCATCTCTTCCATTAGAATCTCATTTAATTTTCTTCAGGATTTCGCTCGATTTAATTTTCAAGTTTTCAAATTTCCACCTTTTGTCTTTTGTTACGGTGTTACTTCTTCCGCTTCCTTAGCATTTGTGTGGTGGAAATAACCCAGAATCGATGAAGGTGCAATTTAAAATTGAATGTGCCTGCTTCACAGCTTCTGTTGATGTAAAATTACCCAGAGAGGGAGAGAGAGAGAGAGAGAGAGAGAGAGAGAGAGAGAGAGAAAGAAAGAGAGAGAGTGAGTGAGAGAGAGTTATTCAAAAACCATTGCATTTCTTTCCCTTATTTCTCTCATTAGGTATAAGGTTTCTTTGTGTTTGCCGTACGTTTTGCAACACTCGCCTGAATTGACTGGTAATCGCTTCCTTTAAGTGAAAGATTTCAGTTTCCACTTGCTTTCAAATGTTCAATTTAATTCAGTCTATCTAACGCGGAAATATTACGGTGGCGAATAATCGGTTGTTGTTTTTTAATTTGTTTGGGGAGGGGGATTGTTGGTTTTTTTAATATTTTTTTGTTTTTGTTTTTGTTTAGGGGTTTTTGTTTGTTTGTTTGTTTGTTTTGTCTTGTTTTGCTCCGATTAAATAATCTCGCTTTTTTATTCTATTCACATTAATTATTGAGAGTTCAAATAATATCGTTCGCAGAAAGACTAGGTGCAGGAGTGTCGATCTGTTAGAAATCCACGTTGGTCTTAATTAAATTCATTTCTTAAAAATAAGATGTTATGTTTGAAAAGGGTAAGTGGTAAAGGTAGTTATAGGAAAAGAATGTGCAAGATATATGGAAATTATCCGAACAGAAAAGGGTGATGGGTAAACTAAGTAAATTATTGCTTGGAGTGAAAAAAGTATTTTGTACTTGTACTTCTCTACTACAACTTCTACTACTACTGCTACTACTACTACTACTACTACTACTACTACTACTACTACTACTACTACTACTACTACTACTACTACTACTACTACTACTACTACTACTACTACTACTACTACTACTATTACACCACAGCTACTACTTCTACTTGCTATACGTTTACTATTCCCACCACTACTACTATTACCACTACTAATTTTTTACTGCTGCGACTGCTTTTAAAACTGTATATTAGGCTAACACTGTTAATACAAGATGAATTAATATATCACAGACAACTTCCTTGTTCAGTAATTGTAGTTTTCACTACCACCACAACATTCCATTACGCTACAGCGCATAATGGCCAATTAAATGTGTGTCTAACAATCATTAAATGTTGATCTTGCATTATTAATTTTACTGTTTCAATTTGGTTTGCTGCTTTGGTATCTTATTTGTTTAAGACATTCTTTCCTTAGGTAAACTTGTTATTAATCTTTTTGTTCTATACTACGTTGTAAATTCCATATCTGTACTGAACTTAAACATGGTATATTTTTTTTGTTTTTGGTTTTGGTTTTGTTTAGATTTATTGTTTGTTTGTATGTTGTTTTTTGTTGTTGTTGTTGTTGTTGTTGTTGTTGTTGTTGTTGTTTTTGTTGTTGTTGTTGTTTTTGTAGCCCAGCTCTTTGAATGCACGACTTAATAATTATTAATATTGTTTATCTGTATTGTATTCTCCTTTGAATGACTTTGAACAACTTTTGAAAATTGTAATGCCTTTGATATGATTCAGCTGCATGGAACTTTTTTTTAATTGTAATTTGCGTATAGAGCGCGTTACCCTTTGGTTAACGCCTTTGCAATGTTGGATCTCCCATAACGCCAGTTATTGAACTGCCAAGGCTGCCTTCTGTTCTCTTTACTTTTTATTCCAATCAAAATTGTGTATTATCCCCAATCATGGACATTTTTTTTTATTTCCATTCCCGCAGAGAGTTTTACCTTTCATTAATGTTTATTCGCTCTCTACAACTGTCTTTTGTTTTTATTCTTCTTCCCCATGGGAGGGAGATATGGGAAAAGATCGTAAAGAAAAAAAAAACCGCATCGCCTGTTTTTTCAGGTCGCTAGCTCAGTGCTCCAGAGTAGACAAGAGAAACAAGAGAAAGGGGGAGAACTGTGGGGGAGGGAGCAATGGTTTCCGCGATTCGCCAGTGGCATCGATTCGGCTGTAGACCGTCCCGGTTGTGAGAAGGCCCTGTCTTGTGCGAGATGAGGGCAACATTAGCGGAAGAAACGATGAAAGGCGAGCTTTCACTTTTTTCTTATTGGGGCTTTATTTTAAAACCTTTCATTAAAAAGTAATGTCGTTTCTTTTTAGCGAGCTTTTGCGTTGACATTGAGCTTGCCTCAATAAGAGAAAGAGAGAGAGAGAGATGAGAGAGGGGAGGGGAAGGGGGACTGTGGAAATGGAGAGAAACCGCTTTTAGTTTCTGCGCCTTTGTCTCAATTACGCGCATGTGCTAATTTGTCGTGTTCTAATACAGACTTGTTTTCGCCTCTGGGAGCTTTGCAATTATTGCTTGTATTACGGGTTTAAATGAATGGAATAGGCTAACATTTATAGGAAGGAAGAGTGGGGGGAGGGTGCATTACTTCAGTTTGCAGCCCTAGGGGGGAGTAGCACAAAGCATGCACTGAGAGAGTAAAAATATCCGTGCAAGAACTTCAGCAGGGTCTATTTATCTGGTATTTCTCTATGTCTGTCTGTCTATCTGCTTATCTTTAAGCCGTCATCCCTCTAGGAACCTCATCCTCTCTCGCTTTCTCTCTCTCTCTCACTCACTCACTCACTTTCTCTCTCTCTCTATCTCTCTCTTTCTCAAACTTTCTCTCTCTCTATCTCTCTCTGTATTGATCCGTGCATCTTATATAACTACATTTTAGTCTGAATTGCACAGTTATATTCTCTAGTGTGCTGTACTCGTATCTCATTCCGTAGAACAATCTGAGTAGATATGTGTCGATCAGTTGATAAACCACGTATCACTGTATCCTACTTCGTAAATATTCAATTGCTCTTTTTATGCATCCTTAAAGTCCAGACTCTCTCAATGTAGTATCAGTCATGATGCATTTCTGATCTCTGTGATATATTTATCCTAATAATCTTTACTTGCTGACTTTTGTTTTCTTTCTTATACTTTGGTCCATAATTTTTATAAGAAAGTATACGAATGTTATTTTTGCTTAAAAATCCAAAGATTTCTTTAATCTTTCATGTCTTATTGCTATTTAACCCATCTATATTATGTATTTATATGCCTGTATCTTTTGCTTGTATTTGTTTCGTATTTATCTTTCCATCGATCAATATTTATACATCCATATAAAATTACGGTAATGTGTTTTTATTGTCGTGTCTGTTTCTATTTCTTTTTATCTATATCTCGATCTTCCATTCTTTACTCACAGTTTGTTGTCCTCTTTACTCTACTTGTCTCTATCCATCTATACGAGATATCTTGCTATCTCGTTATCTACCTATGTATGTATCTATCTATCTATCTATCTATCTATCTGTCTATCTATCTATCTATCTATCTATCTATCTATCTATCTATCTATCTATCTATCTATCTATCTCTCAGTCTTCTTCCCTCTTTAAAACAATAATAACCTCAATGTTTCAATGTCTAATAAAGATACGGTTAGATGATTTACTAAATAATTAGATTGATTTCTGGAGAGTATTTGTTGCTTTCTTACAGGAGGGGGGGGGGGGGGGTAAGGGGGGGGGGGGGGGGGTAACCGAGAATCTTTATCTATTTCTCTCTCGCGTTCACGATATCTACCTCCCATTCTCTTTTCTCTGCCTGTTTGCTAATTTATCTTCCTAACTATATTTCTATCCATCTATCTATCTAAATATTTTTTTCGTCTATATAATTTAGCTGAATATCTATCTATCTTTGTATCTATCCCACTATCTTACTCTTTCATTTGACCATAATATTCTCAAGGTTTCCCTTCTCCTTCTTATCTTTCTTTCGTCCCCTTCATATCCTTCGTTTAATGCTTCCATCATTCTGTCACTTGCTGTTTCCTCCTGTTTTTACTTTCTCCACTCTCTCGCATTCTTCTCAGAACTCCTTCAGTTTGCCGCCATTTCATCTCGCAGACTCCTTTTTCCTTGATCGAGTAATCAATCCGGTTTTCAAGCCGTATTTCAAGATGCGCTGTATCGATTCAGAGCTCTATCTCTTGTTTTCTTTTTTGTGCCTTTTTTTCCTCTCTCTCCCCTCTCTTCTTTTTTTAAAACTCTTGGGACCTTCGCAGACCGCTGGCAACTCAGGCTGACTCTTAAGAATTTGTCTCCACTCCTTTTGGAGCTTGAGGACGGCGCTCGCTGGGATTTCGTTTTATGTCTCTTGGGAATGTTTGCGACCTGTCATATTGTCTCAGCAGTCAGTCCCTGTTCTGGCTGTACTGGAGGAGTGTACAGTTCGGGCTAGAGCATCTCAGCACAACAAAAAAATCGTGGGTTTTCAAAGGGTTAAAATGGAAGCGAGAAAACGTCCTTTTTGTAAGTTCATGCCACTTCTCTACTCAGATTTTCCATAAAAGGTTGTCCTCCTGAATCACATCTCGCAGCTTTGATCTATAAACTGTTGAAAGTACTCACTTCGGTAGTGCTTACTTTTGCTTTGTTCAGCCGAAGGAGAGATGGATTTTACAAAGAAAGCTGTGGGTTTTTTCACAGTAATCTACTGTGACAGATGATGCGATTTCAAGTGTAATTTTATCTTAGTTTTGCATATATATATATATATATATATGTGTGTGTGTGTGTGTGTGTGTGTGTGTGTGTATGTATGTATGTATAAACACAGAGGCCTATTGTTGAAAAACCCTCATGATATACAGCTTTTTCTTTAAAATGTAATGTATTGCTACTCTAATTAACTGTACCAGTTTTTTTCAACTATTTTGAGGGACGTAAATCTTTCATAGAAAATCGTGTATGATTATTAATTGCTTTATTGGCAGCTCACTCATACCTAATTTTCCATAGACGTCTAGCCTTTTAGTTTCTCTTGGACATGCTCTATGATCGTTTTACCAGCCATGCAGTGTGGCTTGTTGTCTTACTTTTTGCTGTTGTTGTTTTTGTTTTTCTGGCGGGGAGAGGGGTTGGTTGTTTTGTTGTTTTTTTTTATGTGAGTCCTTTTTTACTCTTACTTTCCTAGAAAATGCGTTTATGGACTAGCTTTAAACCTGTTGTTAATTATCTTTTCGACATCCGTTTTTCCCTTATCTATCCATTTTTGTGTTGCAAGCTTCGCCATTATGTCATTGTCAGTGATATTCTTGTTTGTTTGTTTTTTGCTGCCATATCCATCAATGGGTTACATCCCTACTCGTCCTAAAAAATCTTTACCCCAATCATCATAATTAAATTTAAAGATATTTTGACTACCTCCTTATCAAACGTTATGATTATCTAAAAAATATGGTTCTCTTTTAAGTTGTCCAAAGTTGATTGATATTTGTATTTACCTTCCCCAATAGTCGACCCTTTTTCATAACCTCTATCTTTCTAATTCTCTCTTACACTTTTTTTTTTCTTTATCCTTATCCCTTTAAGTTTTTAAACCTGTTTCTTATTCTATCGACCTCTTTCTCGATCACTCAATTTCCCCCCTCTCTCTATCTATCTATCTATCTATCTATCTATCTATCTATCTATCTATCTATCTATCTATGTGGGCGTGTATTCCCTTTTTATAATTATGAATGCATTGATATGCTCTACAGGTGTGCTACGGTTCTCCGCACCCCGTTTCCTACCCCTGTCCTGGCAGATCAATACATAATCCTAAAGTTCTTGATCGAACTGATAGAACCAGCTACCAGTAATGACGGGGGGCAATGGGTACAAAGCATCGCTTCGCTTGCTCGCCTTTCAACTAGCACAGAAAGTGTCGCACAGTAATGCACTGCTAGTGTTATTCTGCCCCTCAAACAATTTCTACATTAGATTCACTTTGTTGATTGCCGTACGATAATCAACCGCTCACAGATTGGGGGGTTTGTTCCATTATTTCTGTTTTTATTAGGCCAAGCCTTGTGTTATTTTTCGTTTATAGTTCGGGTTAGAGTCTAGAGGTAATATTCTAGCAATATTTGGAAGATTCTATTTTTATCTAAATGCTCATAATAATGGCATGGTATTTAATTACCCAAATTAGGATACCTCACTTAGCGTCATTTATTGTTGTCTGTTGCTGTTTTTGTTACTGTTGTTTTTGTTCCTGTTGTTGTTGTTGTTGTTGTTGTTGTTGTTGTTGTTGTTGTTGTTGTTGTTGTGTTGTTGTTGTTTTTTAGCAACTGTTTTAAATTGTATCATGCATTTCACCAAATACAACCATAGAGTGGCTGCGGGTTTTGTTTTGTTTTGTTTACGAAGAGTACAAGTAAATTGTAGTATCCAGTTCAAAATGAAAGGACACAAGAAAGAGGATTGGTGTACGTTTGCGTCATTTACGAGGCTTTCTATCGCCCGCTTTGCTTCCTATGTTCATTTGAAAAAAGCGTGAACATATATGCAATGCTCTTCGCCTCACATTCTCCGCCTGACAATGTACATTGAGGAGAAATCATGACTGGAACCAGCTTAATAGGACGTCTAATCCGTGTTTTTTTGTTTTCTGCAATGTCTCCGAAGCTCAGAAAGCCAGCTGAGCACCCTGAAAATGTGTCGCGCCTAATTAAACTAGGCGTCTTGTTGTTAAGTCGCTAAGATTTCACAAGCCGTTTACCCATAGAGATCTATTACCGCACCAAAGAGAGAAGACATTTCACGCAAGCCTGATCCTCTTGTTTTCTACTTTCTCTCTTCACTTGCAGGTCGAGCTTCATTGAGCTGCAGGTAGACCGGGCAGATCTGGGAGCGGACGCTTCAGGTGTGCCTAGGAGACTGGCTCACCGCGCCCCACTGGTTCTACAGTCTACAGGCCTGGCCTCGACCACTCAACCAGAACAGGCTGACAGCCGGACAGCTCGGTGGACAGACGCACACGGCGAGGTCACGATCCGTGCTTCCAGCCCAGCGCTAGAGACTGCAGGAGCAGGGACCTGGCCCTAGTGCACACCCCGGCCTTGCTAGAGTAGAGTTTCTGCAGTTGCTGCCGTATTTCGAGTGCTCTCTCCTCCTGTCCTAGCACTCTACCTGAACTGGCACTGACTAATCCCCACCTACCCACCTGAGATAATCCGCCGTTAAAAAAGGAAGGACACAGAAAGTCTGCTAAGAAACAATAGGACGACGGAGAGAAGTTTAAATGGCGGAAAAACATCAACAGAAGACTTGATTGTTTAAACATTTGGCTTTTACGTACAATCATTTGACAAACCGTTTAACAGAACGATAAAGACATATCTCTGACAAATCTGGTTCAAGTCTGAGAGGCCTTTACACACAACAGACACGCTCAGCTTAACGGTCGTGTAACAATAAACATATTGTTGAATACGAGCTTAAACACAATTTTACAGCTCTTAAAACCCCCGAGTAGGCCACGGCTCAGCAGGATACCAGCCACAGACAATTCTATTGGGATTAAAACTTGCACGGCCTATTCCTCACACATTGTCTGTTTTTCAAAGGATTATAATCGCTTGTTTCGTCAAGTAAGCGCGGCTGCCAGCGTGACTATGGCTCTCCTGGGATGGAAGGCTAATAAAGTAAAATCTCCTGCATCTTTGATACTTTCTTCCTTACCCTCAGCCAATGCAACGTGAGAGCCCTAACAAAGTGTGCTCTCACTTAAAAAGGTAAAAGCATAAAATGCTCATTTCTTTCAATAATTATCTGTTGTTGTTTTGTTCATGTCAAGGTATTACTAAAAGAAGGGAGCTGTAATGTGGAGATATGAAATGCCATTTTGAGAAGACTTTTTTGAACTATTGCATCTGAATGTAACTTCAACTCCGAACAACTTATATCAAAAGCTTGTGATCGTTATTATGACAGTTTTTTTTTCCATCCACGACAATTTCCCCTCTGGATTATTACCATTAGACTTAGTTTCTAAAATAAATCATCATTGTTCTCTTTCAGAGAGTAAATGTAAAATAATACATTATTTAATCTGAAGAACATCTTAGTTACGTAATACATGTGTTTGAGGGAACTTCAGTTTTCACTGTACCCCCAATTGTGTGGATTAAGAAAACTTCTGTCTTTCGACAGATTCAGCCAAGGTGATTGTTGCGAAAATCGAATTCTTTTAAAATGCTGAAAAAACTAAACCTTAAGAAGTTTTAGAAAACGTTTTGGTGAGATAAAAGCACTACGTCTTGAGTGTCAAATAGAGAGGGTTTTCAGCCGTGACATAAAACAAAAAGCTATTCAGTCCATGATCGAATTTTTCGCTTTTTAGTGACGTTAGTGGCACGCCAACAAAAAGCTTCCTTTTCCCTTTAGCCGCCATAGAATTTGTTTACCGCAAAGACGTTTTAGGTGCCAACGAGGCAAGCACCGTAAAATTCTGATGGATTGCTGATGGTGTAGACAGAAAAAAATCTGGCTTCGACAATCGATACCCTTTTATCTACACACCGGCAGCTCCTTACGCCTATGCTTGGCGACGCTTGGAAAAGAAACTTTTTTCTATCATCTTTTTAAGGAAATAAATTACTTGAGAGAGAAAGTAAAAGAGGGACACGGACAGTTTTTCATTTTAGCTCCTTCTCTTCCACAACTTGGGCTCTTGGCCTCAAAAGCTTCGGCTCTCCAAAGGCTTCTGGGGGATTTTCAAAGTGAGTGGATCTAAGGCTATAAACCGGTTTACTGTCCGCCCTCTTTACTTAAACATCCATCTCCTTGACGAGAGTTCCTCTAACTGCAAGAAGCTGTGGTGAAGGTCAGAGTAAAGTTTGTAAATGTTTTACAATATACTGAAATTACCGCATTTTGAGAGGTTGTGAAAACCTGCAGAATTTCTTGATGTAATCGGCTGCCCTCTCTGCTGCAAACCTCTTTATTTTTATTTTCTCCACCATGTTGTGGCTGTGGTGAGCACTAGGCGCTCATTATGGAATTTTGGAGGTGAGAAGGTTTGCGTCTCACTTGGCACCCGCTGTCCTAAATTCCTCTCGGCTTAGCCGGGATGTTAGTGGAGCGGATCAGAGAGCGGCGCACGTGTTGACGTAACCACAAGTCAAACAAAAACACTGACTCGCTGGAAGGCTTGTCTTCCTTAGTAACGGCTTTACATTACAAGTTTTTAAAGGTAGCGGCGTCCTAAATTACCCCGAAAAAGCTTGGCAAGTTTACAGTCACAATTCTCATTGGAGTTTTAAATCCAGAGAAACTCGGAGATAGTTTGAACTCAAATTCACTAATTGTTCTTTAAACCGAGTGTTTCGTTGTTGGCTTTCTTTTACCGCAATCATGCCAGTTGTACTTTTGTTCACAAGAGCAATCACTACGTTTAGTGAAAAGTCAGTTCAAAGCTTTTAGTGTGGGACCAGGCTGCGAACTCAACGAAGCGCGCATTTCTATACCTTAACACATGTGGAACAAGAAGCGTCTTACTTGGGTTGGAGGTCAAATATATAGCAAAAATATTCATACAACATATATGAAGTAAAGGTTGTACAAAGAAAACAGGAACGACCCTGTCAAAAAGATAATAAGATAGAAAACATTTTAATCAAAAGATACAGGTTTTGGGATCGTTGCCAATTTATCATCTATATACATTTAATATCTATATTTAGAAAGTAAATAAATAATTATTTCACACATGCTTTGACAGAAGTTGGATTTTGTGAGACTTTCTGTATTTTTTCCCAATATTTTTATCTACCCCTTTTTTGCTTTTCAGTCCTCAGCAACGTCGTACATAGAACATTCCTTTTCTCCGTCTTTTGCTTACAACACGATGACCAGTACATTTGACCCGATATCCGTGGTCCTGGCGAACAGCAGCCTGGCCAGTATCAACACGTCCGACCTGATCGTTCCCTACACTGTCAATGGCACGACCTCTCTACAGGTGAATCACACTACCGCCGCCAGCAATGATGTGGCACTTGACAACAGCACCAATGCTACTGAAACACTCACCCGGCCGCCCATTCCGTACGAGGATTGGCAGTTCGTCATCGTTGCGATCATCCTGGGCCTCCTGATCTTCTGCACCGTGGTGGGCAACTCCTTGGTCTGCATCTCAGTGGGTCTCGTCAAGCGGCTCCAGTCTCCATCCAACCTCCTCATCGTGTCTCTCGCTGTAGCCGATCTGTTCGTAGGTTTGCTCGTTATGCCCTATGCTGCTGTCTACGAACTTTACGGCAGTTGGGTTTTGGGACCCTTCATCTGTGACATGTGGACCACAACGGACGTTCTTTTGTGCACGGCTTCAATCCTCAACTTGTGTGCCATTAGTGTAGACAGGTATTTTGTTATTACACGACCCTTCCAGTACGCCATCAAAAGAACCCCCAAACGTATGGGCATCACAGTTCTGATCGTTTGGAGTGTGTCAGCCGTCGTATCGATCCCGCCAGTGTTTGGCTGGAAGACACCAAGCCCGCCATTTGAATGTATGATCAGCAGTGACATTGGCTATCAAATCTATGCAACTCTCTGTGCCTTTTACTTGCCGCTGACTGTCATGATCTGTGTGTACTTCAGAATATGGCGAGTTTCTTCTAAGATAGCCAAGGCTGAAGCAAAATCGAAGATCGGCAGCTTCGACAAGGGCGCTGAGATTCACCTGGGAATCAACAGGCCGTCTTATGATTCAGGCGACAGCCGTCTGACCACCTCTGTAAATGGATGTCTCAAAGAAGGCAATGGAAATGGAAATGCTGACGACGAGGCATCCATAGAGATTTTGCCGAAAAAGACGGAGCCCGACAGAAACATCCACAAACGTCGCTTCACCATCCGCTCGCTGTTACCGCGCCAGCCAAAGCTCTCCAACACAAAAGAGCGAAAGGCCACCAAAACGCTGGGGATTATCATGGGTTGCTTCACCATGTGCTGGTTGCCCTTCTTCATTTTGGTGCTCATCAAGACTTTTTGCTTCACGTGTGAGGTGCCTCTGTTTCTCAACAGCATACTCAACTGGCTGGGCTACGCCAACTCATTTCTCAATCCTGTTATATATGCTCGGTTCAATCGGGAATTCCGGACTCCGTTCAAAGAAATCTTACTCTTCCGCTGCCGTGGGATTAACACGCGCATGCGCTCCGAGAGCTACGTAGAGCAGTACGGGCCCGTAGCGTCGCACAGAGACAGTCTACGTCCCCCGACAGACACGATCGTACGCTACAACAGCCAAGGTCAAACGGTGGTTGCTCTGGGCAACGGTTCAGTCAATGGCTCAAAACTGCACTCTGAGTCCAAGATCTGAGCCGACTGTCTTGCCTGAGGACATTTTGGCCCAAGCGTCAAAACAGATAATTTAGGGGAATACCCGCAGGTCATCACATGCACAAAAGCCGAGTATTGTGCTTGAGTTGGTCCGGGTGTTTCGAGGAATTCGGTCACTAGTAAATGCGTCAAAGTTGTTCTTTACTTCTTAAGTAATCGTAGATTTCCACGACAACGCTACTTAGGCGAAACTCTTCACATATTTCTGGATTCGTTCTGAAAATTAAAGGATTAACAACTTAACGTGAACATTCAAAGTAATTCCTTGCCTGGTAGAACTTTTTTAATGTCCTATTCCAAAAGTACTGGAGAGTTTAGACATTTCCCTCCGCCGTTAATAATATTATAGTAACCTATTTGAATATCACCCCATTCAAAAAAAATTATATTACTTTACCTCAAACAGTAGGCTGAGTATCCATTCGAAACAGATCTTGTTGTTTTCTCTTTTTTTAAACTCATGATCTTAGCTTGTTTATAACCCAATGATGTAAAAAATATCCAATTTTAGGCTGTGATAGAGTAATTAAATTTGAAATAACCTACCTTGCCATTTTCATCAAATCTGAGAAAGTCAGTGATTTGATTTATTTTTTATCTCTTTTTTAAATATTGTTTCCTTAGTTCATTATACCTGTATTTTAGCAAACTGGCAACTAGTCAGTGCTTTACCTTAATTAACTTATTTTTGTGAGGAGTACTTACTATTTGTGGTTTTCTTGTAGAGAACGTTTTAACATGTCACTCATGCAATGCTGACTTTGATGCTGATATTATCCAGAAAAGATGAATCGTCTCCCACCCTCTTTCATCTTAATGATGTGCCATGAATTCTTCTCCAGCAGAAGAGGATAACTGTACGTTTTCGTGTAAATCATGAACAATCAATCTCTAATTGTGAATACACATTTTATCATCGTAGCCATCTTACAGGAATATTCGATGAAAAGTTGTTTTGTAATTTAGTATCGGTCCATCTTTTTTACAGTTGAGCAGAAAAATTGAATTTCTTGTTTAATTTATTTCATTTAATCTTCCAAGTCATTGTAGTTTCAGCACATGCATCGATACATAAGCGATATCCATCTTAACTTTAATTGCAAGCATTATCTGTTGTTTCAGTGCTGCGTTGCATCACCATATATAATGATGCTCTCTTTTGGACCTCTCACTCTTTGTTAGGTTTAAGCCTGAATTTTAGCGATATGTTTCCAAGCGATGGTTGAAATGCACCAGTAGTTAAAGGAAGAGCCATAAACTTTATTTCCGTCGCTTCAGATCTTCCTTTCTCTAACATTCACACCTCTTTGAGAAATGGCTGAAATATCTCTAAAAATACAATGGTTATAACCATTCTTTAAAACTTGAAAACTTTCGAAAATATTCAACAAAAGAAAAAAAAACTTCGAGCAAATCGTTAATATGAACTGTATTTTAAAAAAACATCGGAATAGTTTAAAATAAGATTGGATGTAAGCTCTTTTGGCTCCTTTAAGCACAAACGAGATTTTTCCTAAAGTTGGTTAGCCCAAAAACTACTGTGTCCGCATTCGTATTTAAAAGTCTTACAAAGTTTAGACAATACATGGATGGAAGCTTCAGAGAAAGTTTGGGTACTTTTTTTAGTCTGTATACCGCAAGCGGGAGTTTATTAGGTCCAAAGATTTTTCTGTTTACTTTATCTGTCTCGGCTAACTTTTTTTCTTAGATGTAAATTGTCCTTAAATGGTCATAGAAACAAAATTGAAATTTCTTTGTTAGTTTGCATTGATATATTTACTGTCCCTTGCTTTTGTAAGATAATCTTTCGTTCCCACAATGCAGCGCCTCAACGATATTCAACATTTTAATCTAAATTTTACAGACTATTACTGTCACTCTAATCATTATACTTATTTTATTTAGATCAACTTGCCGTTTTAAATTTTTAAAGCGGCGTGACTTAGATCAGTTAATACCAAGATGAGGGCTGTGTTTCAGTCGATCAAATTTCCCAACGAACCTAACATGCCTCTAAATCAAATATATTCCAAAAATTTTGAAAGTTGCACACCTCTGTTTTATTCCTGCATTGCCTACCTGTTTTTAAATCCACCTGGCTATCCTTACCACAGGTCAGCCAACACATTTTGTTGGAAAATTACGATGAATAGAGATCAACGATTTGAAAAACCTATTAGATCGAAGCAATTTTGGGCACTCGACGTTTTTAAGTTTTTGTGGCACGTTCGTGTTAGTATTCGTGAGGGACAGGAAAAAGAGATGAGGTTACATAGAGGGTGATCAAAGATCGGGGCTGTCAAACTTAAACAGTGATGAAGTTTTAAAATGGATGTAACAATCCTGTAAAGTTTTGTTTTTTAAAGTTTAGAATCGCCATTCTTATGGTTGAATAATCACTTTTTTTTTAAATATAAAGATTCATTAATTCTCAGAAGGCTGTATTGTATTTCCAAGTCCTATATTATTTTAATAGTTCACTCGACACCGTTAGATTATGTAAACAGAGGTACATAGATTTTGGTCCAATAGGATTTTTTTTATATGCCTGGGATACTATGAGTAATTTTGACTGGACAATAATTGCAGGCAGATCATGAACAAGCTCGCGCAGCTTTGAGTACGCCATTACAGATTAGAAGAATGCGTCAAAAATACTACATGTATTTCAGCACAAAAATATGTATGAAATGGGTTAAGGTCGTGGGAAATCGAAAACCTCGTTAATGGGAATGTTGGTAACAGTACTATAATAATTTATTGTTGCAATTGTTTATAGAAGAGACGGCGTAGCCTGGTGCATCTCCTTGTTTAGATTACCATCAATGTGTACTTGTAGTTCAGATAATGATGATATGGGTTATTCGGGGAAAGTTAGATCATCGAAATCCATCACCCCTGTAGTATTCTATTCAGCAGCTAGTCTGTTATTCTGTGATACTTGAAAGATTCGAGTGATACTTTGATTTTTTTACCTTTGATCTTGATAATTTAGAATTTAGTTGAACGTTTTGTGAAATAATCTGAAAAATGTACCTATGTTGTCGGAAAATGTTCATAGGCTTGTACTGGTTACATATTGTGAAAAATACATGTATATGAAAGGTTTCCGTACAAAATTGTGTCTATGTATGCTTGACGGAAGATCACACTCATTTAAACATAAGACTTGCCATTCCAACTGATCGTTTTTGCCATAAAAGTTATCATGAAGGTAACCACTTACTTACCACATCCACTTGGGTGCCGTCTGAAGCGGTCTTTTTCTAGACCTACAATAAGTTGACTTATATACTCATCTTCTTCTAGAGCTGTTGTATCAGTCGAGCATAATGTTAAGGAAGTAATAAATGACTTAACTGTATAATTTTGAACTGTAAAGAGACTCCATGCTTCTAATCATGGTTTTTTTTTTCGATATATAATATTGCTGAGGACCGTGCCATAAATGTATACATTCTTTATGACAACACTGATGATATTGATGAATGTAGTGGGGTTTTTTGTTGTTTTTTTTTGTGTACTTATGATTTTTTATTTAATTGCGTATCATTATGTATGTTAGAACTATACAAAGATGACTATGGCTCCCAACCTCTTTACATTGTTTTATTTTTGTTAATCATTTTATTTGTTTTTATTATAATGCCTACGTCTACTTGCCATTAGTGGTTACATGAATAATACAACTAATATCCTAAAAGAGACACGTACACATTGTGTGCTGCGTGAAATCTATAAATGTTAGAATAACATGTTCCTATAATCATTTTAACACAAGTGTGTATGTTTATAGTCTTGGTCTCGCCATTGCAGAATACTCTTGCCTATGCCATGAAGATAATTCAGATCTCTCTGTCGATTTTTCATTTCAAGCATCGCGTTTTAAAGAAATATTGCACATTCTAAAAGTTTAGAACTAACATTGTCTTAAGAAGTTATTTTTTAAGTATTGTTGCAAGTCATGACATGTTTTCTCTGAGCTCAAGCTGATATCTCAACTCTCAAATTTTATCTATGATCGTATGCACGACAATCTCAAGATTATTCTACTTTTCTACCTTTACTTTTACCCACTACCTCTAGAAGCTATATCCTCTCTAAAGTTGCCTAATTTGAAAAGGGTAACAAAAATGTATCTAAATAATCCCTTTATGAAAGATATATAGTTGCTTTTTTTCTAAACCAATCAAGTGAAACGAGTATCCTTTTAGATTTTATAAAACAAATAAGCTTTTCAGAGACATCATTAATTTATAAACTTAAATTTTTATCTGTTATCTTTTATATAAGAAGCGTTCGTGCAGATAGTTAGCATTTCATTCGATATTCTTAGAGCATGTGAAGCTGCGTTTTGCTTATCCTGTTGAAATAGTTAACTCATTTGATTGAAACTCAAATTTTTACTCTGAAAGATACAACCAGAACTCTGGGAAAAACGTCACGTACTTTCTTGTTTGTATTCCCCTGTGTGTAGTTTGTACAGTGCAGGTAAAATGAAAGATCACGATTGACTATACACCCGCACTTAATTCAACACTATTGGATCCTAGATTTATATAATTCCCATACCTCAAAGTTTTTCGTTACTCTATTATTGAGTGATGACTGACTGCAGTATTTTAAGTGTATAGAAAGCAATCAGTTCATTCACTAATACGACAAGTTTACAGTGTTCTTCCAAAGTGATTCATAGCTCACGCCTAACTGCTGAATTTTCGTTTGCACGATCGAAGAGGTGATGATTTATGGTACCTACATTTTTTTAACTTATTCTTTTTCATGACTTGTGTAATACATTTTTAAATAATTCTTCCACAATTCAAAAAGTATATCTTGAGGAATGTTCATGTATAGTTGTGTTTTGAAATGCATCTTGTTGTTGGTTCGAGTATATTCTTTGATATCTATATATCCTAACAACTTGCATATTTCACAGTGCGAAGCTTCAAAAAATGCATAATTATCTTGTGCGAGTACTGACCAAAAAAAAAACGTATGTAGTTGTAATGTATGGGGTGAAAAATGATAGCTAGGTACCTTCATCTACAAAATGTGTATTAACTTATTAACTCTCTATAGAAATCTAATGCGAAGCAGATAAAATTAGTTTCATATCACCATGATTGATTTTCCGTGCCAAGTTAAAGTCAATTAAATCAACAATACAGTGAATACTGTGGGCATCGTAGATTCATGAATTTCAGTGTTCCAGTGGTGGTCCGTTTTAGATTATTGTATATTATTATGTCTTGTCTGTGCCAGATGAGGTTTAGCGTTAATAATGTTTTTTAATTGCAAATATGGTTTTATTGATTAGACTAACCTGCACTATCCCATTCACACTTGCATCTATATATCAGTCTATCAACCTACCTCCCTATGTTTCCGTCTATCTTTACATTTAGCATGTATATATCCACTTTAACTTTTCCACCCACCTACAACCATCCATTTTGTTACCTGCAACTCTCTCCCTCTATACCCCTTAGGAGCCCTCTACATAATTTCTGTTATAACCTGTCTATTGGTTTCCATCTTTTCTTTTATGTCTTTCTGCCTCTGACTCTCTCTCTCTCTCTCTCTCTCTCTCTCTCTCTCTCTCTCTTAATCTTTCTATCCACATGTTGTTGCCTCGCTGTTAATATTTTTGTCTGGAGTTTTATACAGATTTCCAATTCCTTCTTCTTATCTCTTTATTGATAGAGATTTTGAAATCTTTTGTTTTCCAGTGCCCTGTTAGTCACCATGACATTCAATGCAATATGGATGGTTAGCGATTTACGGAAAGCTTGACTTAAGAACCAGTACAAAAAGATAAATTTTCTGCTCACAAAATTTATTTATCAAGAACGTATGAATGTTTAAGCAGCAAGAAGTCAGGAACAGTTGTTTTTCTATGTAAGCGACATCTAGTTTCTACAAGTCCAGCCAATTATTATAATACACGGAGGCAAATTAACGGGAAATCATGCGCATTTTTTTTAATTAATCCTGGCGATTAGGGAAGGTTCAATATGGATTTAGGCTGTGCACAGCTTTATGAATTTGTATGTAGTTAGTGATATTTAACGTGCTTTAAACGGTACAGACATTTTTCTTGATCCATAATAATTAACCTCGTTTGTTGTTTCGTAGGGTATTGTTAGGTATCGTCGTGACTGTGTGATTTATAGCATATTACCTGAAACCGTTTTTGTAAATATCATATTTAAATTAAATTCACATGTTAATAAAGGTTATTATTATTTATTAATATTATTTACTATTATTATTATTATTATTATTATTATTATTATTATTATTTATTTTTTCATTTTTTTATTATTATTATTATTATTATTATTATTATTATTATTATTATTATTATATTTATTATTCTCAAGTTCTGTTTCTGTTATATCTCCTGTTGTTGCAAAGAATCTCACCATTACACTCTGCAAAGTTTTTTTTACGTGTATGAACATGTAACCTGAGATCTCCATAACAATACAGGTCCGCGCTACTTTTTACAAACACTGTTTGTGTGATACTCTTGTAAATAGAAAAAATACAATGAATTTAAGTAAAAACCATAGGCTTTCTTTGTTTTGATATTATGTGATAATTAAACAGTAGTGTGATTCATAGAGCATATTATATTTAAAGTTTACTCGCCAAAAGCTTGTCATAATTGAAACTGTATTGTTTTGTTAGTTTTTGTAATATTTTTTTTATTTTGTGTGTGTGTTTTTTTGTGTTTTTTTAATATTGTTTTATGTTCACTAGTAGCACTTGTATGACATTGCAACATTGACATGCGTAATACATATTATTAAGGTCGTTTATGATAAGTGTTATTTTTATCTTTATTATAATATTTGTGATCTCTGTCATGATAATGGATATCACTATCCTTAGGCAAGCCCATTATCATCTTAGCAGTTATCATTATCATTACTAGAATCATCATCATCATTATCATCATCATCATCATCATCATTCATCATCACAATTATCATCATCCTTATCAAATCATCATCTCCTCTATCAAGCTTAATTGAATAACACCATTTACTTTGACATCTTGCCTTCCCATAATATTCTTACTTTTTGAGAGAGACTCCGTTGTTTATATTTCTTTGAAACGTTTTGAGAAATATTATCTCCATATTTTATATAAACTTATACATATAATAAGAATGATAACAATAATTATGTGATAATTGTAAAGTATACAATACCTTGTTCTTAATATCCATTCATTCGTGATAATCCTGTGTCTCCGAGTACATTAAAATTTTTGTAATGACAAATAACAAAAGACTAGTAGATTTTGTTTTTGTCTTAAGTTTTGTTAATTATTTTTTTCTGATCATTTTGCATAATACATTGTTGCTCTTGAGTATACGTTTTTGTTTATGGTAGTAAACAAAACGTTGGAAGTGACTTGGATACATCATACATGCTTTCAGCTGAAGCATGGAGCTGTCTAAGGACGCCTAAACTGCAGCCCTTCATAGTTATGGAGCATAAATGTTGACTCAAAAGAGCTTTGTTTTTGTACAGAAAAAAAATTACTTATATTCATGATTTTGATGAACACACTATTTCTTGGTGGTATTGTATAGTTGTTTTTGTTTTGTTTTATTCATGCTCGTCTGTTTTAATGTATATATACAAATTAATTATTATGATATTTATTTGCTTTTTAGTACGCTTCAATGCTGATTTGTACACACAAATGTAAGGGAATATCCCATAAAACTTAAAAGCAATAAACGTAACAATACAAAAAACCTGCTCATTCAAGTATCCATATTTTTATATTTACAATGTTATCAAGGTAGCTTAGTCACTTCCATGTTGATTGTGTACAAAGTGCTTATGCGCTTGGCAAACTAAAGGTTTGTTGCTGATAAAACACTATAATTATCTTTGTGTCGCTTTGAAGTCAATGTTAATTATTAAAGGAATTATTTAAAAAATGCAAATGAGACATCTGCCCCCGTTCGTCCATGTCTGTCCTCTCCCCCGCTTTCCATTGTTTTTCTCAATCATTCTCGCAATTTTGTTCTTAATGTTTCTTTCCACCTCTCCATCTCTCTCTCTTTCTCTCTCTCTCTCTCTCTCTCTCTCTCTCTCTCTCTCTCTATCTCGCTCTCTCTCCCTCCCTTTTTTTCCTCGCTCTTTCTCTCTCTCTTTCTCTCTCTCTCTCTCGCTTTCCCCTCTTCTCGCTTTATCTCTTTCTCTCCCCTACACCTACAAAATTGGTTGTGTGTATCTATCCATCAGTCTACCTTTATTTCTTAGATTATCTATCGCCTGGTTAATTTACACTTCCGTGTTGTTCATAAGTTTTCTTAACTACCCTGAACCACTGTACGAATTGTTTTATTTCAATCTTCTCAATATCATTTTCATTTCCCTACTTTTCGTCGATTTCAGTCACTTATTTTCGTATTCTTTTATAGAGTATATGCACAGTTTTGGTCAACTGTTTCTCCTGTTGTTTGTTTATGTTGTTTTAGTTGGTGTTTTTTTTTTGCCTCTCATATTCCATTCAATAGCAATTTCAACTGGTGGTACACTGATCTCACGTTAAGTCATGACAATTTCCAGGGTGTTATTTTTTTATTTGACTCTTGTTTTTTAACGACATTTTCCTACTTTAACTTAATTTTCAAATGCCGCAAAATTATTCCTGATCTGTCATGCTCGTTGTAGTGTTAGGGCGCACCCCATGTACCAACCACTGTGCCAAACTGAAGATGATGTTAGTTTATATATAATATATTGGGCGTGATTGCTTGCTTGCGTGATTGAAAAGTACGTTGGCATAACTTGACCTTGTCGGGTGGCTGTCAAGTGTCATCCGAAAGGATGCGGTTCGGACATTTTTTTGATATACACACAACAAACGTGAGACAGACATTACAGACAGATAGTTCGACAAAACAAACCAAAAACAAGCATACAGAGAGACAGAAGGATGGGAATGACAGAGTGAGTGAGTGAGAGATATGAGGTGCTGTTGTTGCAACTGCTCGCCGTTCTCATTGCTGTGAATATTCATGCTGAATAAAACAATAATTTGCATATTTTCAAAAGCTTTGACTTCGTTTGTGTGGTGTATGTAAACGTGTAAAAAAAACTTTAAAATTCTTTAAATTTCAGAGTCCTAAGAATGGACCATTACTATTAATTTAATTAGTATTGTTACTAGGTAATATAAGTAATAGCAAGAGTAGTAGTAGTAGTAGTAGTAGTAGTAGTAGTAGTAGTAGTAGTAGTAGTAGTAGTAGTAGTAGTAGTAGTAGTAGTAGTAGTAGA
>RQTK01000485.1:107793-143420 GCA_003991915.1 Elysia chlorotica
TATACTGGCCCATAACTTTTTTTTTTCAAAACTGTTCTTTGCTATTTGAAAATTGAGATGATGTTCATGGTATTATAGAAAGTAATATACATGACTGCATCCGTTAAGAGTTACCTATAACCCTCACTCTACTCTTGTGGTGGTTGTAAGAGGACACAATTATGATAAAGTATGAGAATCACTTTTCAAAATCTTTTGTCGTGTGTTGTTATAAATAGCATAGTAAAGATCGATCAAATAATGTATAACGTCTTTACTTTATTATTCTTTTTAACGTCTCGGCTAGAAGTTGTGGCTTTCACCTTTACATTTTGTCCACATTTTATATGAATGTTATTCTAATATATACATTTCTGATGGGTGTGTTAGCTTAAAGGCCAAATCAATCGAGATCCAAACAGTTTTCATCTGTACTGTTTATTGAACGAACTGGATACTGAATACTATTTTCGTGAAGTGAAAGGCTTCTTTGTGCGTTGAAAGGCATTGGGGTAGGAGAGTTATGAATTCCCCACGTCAGAATGGACAAAAATGTGTAACGTCTGGTGCCTTTCAACTGAAAGAAAAGGACACGTATTCCACTGCCTGTTGCTGAGTTCTATAGCGAGACTGGTGATCCTAAAAAAAAATATCCAGCGGTAACCAGATTTAGCGGTAGACACCAAGTATTGAATAGAAAAAGTTTATTGCTGGACACAAAACATGAAAAGGTCTCCCTCGCATAATTTGACTTATTCCCTAGTCGTTGAAAATCGATATACAAGCTATGCGTTCTGAAAGTTTGGGTGGTATGGTTCAAGATAAGTTCGGGAGCAAACAAATTAAGGCACGTTCATATTTTCCTTCTATGTGAGGAGGGGTATATAAATAACGCCATCTCAAAGGAAAACCACAAAAGAAATTGTATAATGTTCACTTTTAAAAAATCATTGTTTTGCAAATTTCAAAACAAGTATCGTGTGGCGTTATGGATAATGGCATATTCGATGCTGGGTGATCCAGGCTTCTTGTCAGATTGTTCAATTTTTGGGAATAATGCTTCAATATCACTTGTAATAACACACTGTATTCTATAATTTTCATGCAATATAATGTTGAATAACGTTCAGGCGAATATGTATATAGGGACAAAAGTTTTGAGCAAGAACGGAATAAGGACTTTTTCTTGCGCAGGAGATTATATTTCTTAAACCTATGATTATTTATTTATAGCGTCCACCGTCAGCACTATATAAGATTTGTTGTCAACGGGTCACAAGACTAATGTCTGACAATTTTGCTTGCTGATACACAGACCTCGTGCGGGGAACTATGACTGCTTTCTCAGCCGATCACATCATACTGTCACCGACCCAACCATTAGGGGACAAAAGTGGACAAACAAATTAGATCGGTCGTGGGTTTCGAACCAGAGAACTCACAGTTGGGAAACAAAGGTTTTATCAAGAAACTCACCCTTCCCGAACCCAGAGCTGTTGTCACTTTCCTTTTTTTATTGGTAGTTTCAACTAAAACTGTATCCGTGTGTTCGTCATTGCTTGGGGAAATGGCATGGAAAATACGGAGGGGAAAACGTAATAATTATAAAACGCATTTTCATCTAAAATTTGAAACCGTCAATTTAGAAGCGCAAAGGGCTATTTTGTTTTATTAAAAATTCCTATAATATTAAAGTGTCACTGCTTTTGTTCTATACAATCCCTAGATCGCTATAAATCTATAACCCCACAAGCATCAAAGATATAATTATGATTTCTAGAAACAGGTATTTTTACAGAAGTTTAAATACATGTCTAACCTCCTTTCCGCTTTCTTAACAAGCTAAATCAATACTTGAAGTAGAACGAAAGCCATAACTTCGTTACTGTTGTTGTTGTTGTTGTTGTTGTTGTTGTTGTTGTTGTTGTTGTTGTTGTTGTTGTTGTTGTTGTTGTTGCTGTACTTGTTCTTGTTGTTCTTGTTCTTGTTGTTGTTCTTGTTGTTCTTCACTGTTTTTTTTTTCAGGATGTCCATTTGAAAAAAACAAAATTTAATAAAGACAAATACTCTCTTTTGTAATGGTTACAATAATATGAACAGTTCATTTAGTTTAGTTTTGTTTTATCTATATTGATGTCATCCAAGAACGTGCCTTGGGGGGCAAAGGCAGAGCGTGCGTCCTATGCACGAAAGGTTGAGGTTGATCCATGTTTCGCTATTTTCTCTACTGTTTGGGTCGACTAGATCAACATGTATAATGAGACCGACCAAATCCAAGATACCCCGCCCTGGCGTTCCGTCATCGTGTAGGACCTTTTGGAGGCCAAAGAAACTTTTCAACGGGAGAGAGCTTCGCATTAAATTTCAGACTACAGAGGCTCTGGTGTACCAAAAGATAATTGTAACCTATTGCAGAATTTTACCGTGTATGTGAAAGAATGAAATAACAATCATGATTAAATCACGTTTTCTACTTTTCACTTTCCTTAGAGGCTATTTTTATCGCTAAGAATTCATTTTAACATTTTAACATAACAGTTTCATTATTGCGGCCAATCGTTTTTCTACTTTAGACATTTGAATAAAGTTCGCGCTTTGCTCTATCCCAAAATGTAATACCGAAACATTAGCATATTTCGCTGATTTACTACGTTAAGACGATTGGAACGTATTTCCAAGCCACACGAAGTCACATGTTTTGCTCAATATCTTTTCGTGTGTAACCTTTTGATCTCATTCAGTGACGGCAGGCTGATAAAATACTGCTCCTGTTACTTTCTGGTAATAAGAAACCATCAATTGATGATGGGCTTGCTAAGTGTTAAGAGGCGTTTTTAATGTGAGCAATTACATGATATCTTTTTATGAGAAAAGTTTAAATATATGTACGACTATTTTTATCTAACCTATACAATCGTAAGGTACTCTTGCTTTCAGAAGAGCAAATTAAAAACAGTTGTCACAACAATTGCATGTAGTTAAGAAATCATATCATCATACTCGATGGGCATTTCAAATTTCACAATTATTTTATAATAGAGGCAATCGCGGTTCTATCGATTAACTAGACTCCAATTTTCGCACCATCAGCAACACTTTAAAAAACCTCCAAATACCCGTGTACTTTTTAGCAAAACGAACGATTGCTGATTGAACCCTGCAATACATTGGAGAATCAAAGAATGGTTGTGTATACTTGCCCATAGAATAAAATTGTTTTTCATACGCCAAAAGTTTTCTGCATGTCTTTTCTTTTTTTTTTTTTTCACCTGAGCCTTGAGTTTAACAATGTGGCTCAAATAATCCGCCTTCTTTCGTCTAATTACAACAAAGATTATAATATTCTCGCAACCAGTATGCTGGTTTGTATAGAATCCCTGAACTCACGTACTTTTACCTCTTTCACAGAAAGCACTACTTTGCTAACATCAATATTGACACAAGCTGGGGATCTTGACACAAGCTTACGCTGCATTTCTTTTGGGGACAAACCTATTAATAGAAACCTAAGGATATTTTTAGACTCTTTTTCTGTTTTAATCTTATATTGTGTCAGCAAGAGGCAGTATTAGAAATTGCTCATGGGCATTACGTACCCTAATCAATTCGTTTAGAAATTTCAGAGCGGGGAAAAAGGTTTTAGTGTAAGGATTTTCTAAACCGTCTATGCTTTGGTAATGTATACAGAATAACGTATCAATAACCGTGCTGACGAATAACTCTCCGTTTTTTTTCCTCTCTGAGTGTCGCATAAAGGGGTTCTCTTTTGCGTAGTTCTTTAATACCCGTCTTGTATACAATTAAACTCATAACTGTACCAGTAATGTCTACATTGCTTTCAATTTCCCCTTTTTTACGATGCTATTGTCGACTTTTCTTTCAAAATATTTCGTCCAAGTTTAGTTTTCCGTGGGAGAATAATCTCCTCGTTGTAAAAACATTTTGGCACTATTGTACCACTGTTCGGCAGGAGAAATTAATTTTAAACTAGTTGCAAGACAAACACCAAACTCCAGTTGCACTTTTTGCTCTTGGTCCGTCTTTAACACATTTTTAACCTTTTTAAGTGAGCATTTACACCAATACATTTTAATAATGCTTGCGCACTTGAAAAAACGATTTGGTTGATTGTTGAAACCACCAGTACAATTAATATGGTTGGATCAATGAAAGAACCATAGAGCAGTTTTATCCTTCTTATGACAATTTCAGCAAGTATTTTCTCTCACATTCACTCTCTCTCTCTCTCTCTCTCTCTCTCTCTCTCTCTCTCTCTCTCTCTCTCTCTCTCTCTCTCTCTCTCTCTCTCTCTCTCTCTCTCTCTCTCTCTCTCTCTCTCTTCTCTCTCTCTCTCTCTCTCTCTCTTCTCTCAGATGTTGTTTCACCGTCCCTGTTTCACTTCGTCGGTCTAAACCTCCTTCTTTCTTCCTTTCTTTCTTCTGTAATAATCTGGTTACTGAGAGAGAGAGAGAGAGAGAGAGAGAGAGAGAGAGAGAGAGAGAGAGAGAGTGAATGAAGTTAAGTATTTCTAATAAAAACACAAATATTGAATTCCTACATAACATGAAATGTTGCATTGAATTTTAGTAGAAAAAGATACTAATAGTGAGAGAAAGGGAAATAAGAATAGAAGGAGAGAGAGCAGAATGAAAGTGAGAAAAGAATGAAGGAAGAGAGAGGGAGAAATGAATAATAAAAAAGGGCAGAAACAGAGGAAGATACAGGCATACAGAAATTTTTGTGTGTGAGTATTTTGGGCAAAACGAGATAGTAAGAGGCATTGTGAGTGGGTTGAGAAGGGAGGAGGAAAAACTGAGAGGCACTGCTCTAAGGCTAAAAGCTGCGCCTTTTAGGTTCGATTAAAGGGGGGGGGGGGTAAACTGTGCTGGGCCGTGGTCTGGTTATCGGTTCTACGGAATATAATTCCATATACTTCCATCCAAGTTTTTCCACAGGAGCTCCTATGCCTAGGCCAAACTAAATCTAGGTTGTCCTGAACGCTATAGGAGGCCGCGAGCTAGGGTCAGAGAGCAGCTCGCCCGATGCAATTTACAGGATATTGGTGTGATCAATGGAAAGCACCAAGACCTCAATATCATAAAGATTATATATAATAAGCACGGATATCGATTTCAAAATAATAAAAGGTATCCTTGCTTCGGGGGCAGTCTATGTCGAGATAACTTAGATCGTATACTTAAGTGCAAGATGTTTACTCAAGAAATGAAGAAGAAAAAGAAGGGGAAAAAAGGGGGGGGGGGGGCGAAGTGTCGAATCAGTTGCGGCTCCTTCGTGCAAGGAATGCTCTTTGCGTGTATATTTAGCCTTTGAGAGCTCCATACACTAACATATATTTGGAGAGATAGAAAGAGTGCTTTTTAAAAAAAAATTTGGAGCGGTTTCTTTAATAATGATTGATTTGCTTTCATAAGTTCATTTCTCATGAGGGCATAATTTTCCTCTTCATTTTTTTTTTCAATTTGTGTCTTGATCATAACCTTCCCCTTTATTTCTTTTTTTCTGTTTTTTTTCACCTAGCGTTTTTTTTTTTTCCTTGAGATATAAGAGGTTAGAAAATGTTCTAGTAGTCCCCTACTTTTAGAGCCATAATAAGTTTCCTGACATTCTTCTCCAATAAACAGTTTCAGGTTATTTTAAGCAAGACTCCCTCTTTATCTCTCTCTCTTTCTCTCTCTCTCTCTCTCTCTCTCTCTCTCTCTCTCTTTCTCTGTCGCTCCCTCTGCCTTTTATTCTCTCTCTCTCTCTCTCTCTCTCTCTCTCTCTCTCTCTCTCTCTCTCTCTATCTATCTATCTATCTATCTATCTATCTATCTATCTACCTATCTATCTATCTCTGTGTGTGTGTCTCTCTCTCTGTAGTTCTCCCTCCTTTCTCTCTCTTTCTCCCTCTCTTTCTTTTGCTGAAGCATTTACCAACCCCCAGTTTCGTGTGTATTGAAACCAGCCTTTGATTCAGAGACATAAAAAGAGACTAGTACGTGATTCTAGTTAATGCAGAGGACTTTAAAATACTATGATCAATAAAAGAGCCTATTAGCTATCGATATCTTATAATAGAATTCAGATTAGCTAGTCAGGTTTAGCTCCATCTGACCTCTACATAAATATTTTTAAACCTTTATAGAAATCATAGCAGTCACCAGAGAGGGCGTTTTGGTTGTACAACTGTTAAGTTCTGATGATGATGATTCTACTGCTACTGCAACCATCACTATCACCAAAGACTGTTTTTACTACTACTACTACTACTTATACTACTAATACTACTAATAGAATTAAGAAGAAGAAGAAGGAGAAGAAGAAGAAGAAGAAAAAGAACTATTACTACTGCTGCTGCTGCTGCTGTTGCTGCTGCTGTTGCTGCTACGACTACCCCTTCTGCAATAGATTATTATGATTATTTATATGCTTTGTTGGAGTGTACGTGAAAGTATGTTGTTTTGCTACTTTAGAGAAAATCTGGAATGTTTTGTAACCATAAGAAGGTTTCTGACAACTTAGACGTAGGCCTTTTATTAACAAAGCGAGGTTGAAAGACGAAAGTTAGGCCCCTGAATTGGAGGTGCACTTTGATCAAATCAAGAAAAATCTTTTTTTTTTCTTTTCCACGTTTTTATATACATTATACCTTTCCCCCCTTAGCTCCACTTCCATTACCATCTATTATTTTCCTCAGAATGTTTTGAATGAAACTTGTTGGCTTTCTAAGCATGACGTCCAAAAAATGTCAACCAATAAAATATGATCACCATTTCAAAGGCCTCACATTTTGTAGTATGTGCCAGTGATCCTAATTTTATGGTAGTTCAGTAGCGACGGCTCACTACTTTTTCTGAATGCTGTATATTAATGGACCATTCCTGAGCATTTTCAATCACGTCGTTTTTTCTGTCGCATTTCATTTGGAGTAAATGATCCATGCAAACGCTAAGGTGAATTGATAATTGAATTACACAGTCTAAGAAGTATCTTCTCGATTCTAAATTTAGGGTGTCCTTTTTGCCCAACGGAAAAAAGTAACGTTTATTGATGTTTTCAATGTGCTTTCTCTCTTATTACAGTACAGAAGATTTAAAATGAAAAAGCCTTAGTCAATTCACATGCATACTGGAAATCATTTCAAAATCGACTTGTTATCAAATTGTTCGAAACAAGTAGGACAAGTAAAATTAAGTAAAAGATTTTAAAACTGTCTATTGTTAGGTGGCGGTGATGTGACTTGGTTTTGGTTGCGATAATGCAATAATTAAATACGACCCAAGCTGTGTTCCCATTGTTATTCACTTTTATATACCTCTTCGCGTGTTTTCCAATATTTGTTTTCATTAAAATGTACAAATTTCTGTTATTCGTTTGTGTTGGTTATTTTGTTGTTGTTTTTTTTTTTCCTCTTGGATTTATTATACTTCAATTTTATGAACACAATGGGTTTTTTTGTTGGTTTTTTTTTTTTTTTTTTTGGGGGGGGAGGGGTTAAATTGCGTAGAGTGGGTGTAGATATAATTACATGTAGGCTATTAATGTTTGTCCAATGCGCCCGAACGTGCATTTTTACCAGTTGTTTATTTTGATGCGCATTTTGCTGTAAAATAATTACATCGAGTGCATTTACTGAAAAAAAAAGTTATATCTTTCCAACTGTGCCTAGTGTTTTTACTATTTCGGAACTTAAAAACTGAACTTGTGTACAACTACAGGTCGTTACGGAATTGCCAAAATGTCTTAAACTTGTATTTAAGATCATCCTCGTCATCATCAAATTCGCCGAAAAAAGAATTTGTCTGAGTTATATGTAAACTATGAGGCTCGCGAAAATGCAGCTTTTGCTAGATTGGTTTTCCACAGCCCACTTTCTTTCTAATCAAATTCATACCACATTTATCACTCAATATTGATTCGATTAGGGTGGAACTGGGGGGGTGCAGCGTAGACTAGAAATGGTTTTCCTCTATTTTTACAGTCACTCCATCGCGCCTTTACACCCAAACACTATCCTAATTTCTTTCCTCTCATTGCCATTTTCTCTGGTGAACACTACCTGTTTATACATGTATAAAGATTATTGTATTTCCTTCAAACCTAGGAAATGACAAAACCGCAAACTCTTCTGCTAACCATTGCACAGTCTCAACTGGTATTGCGATAGAAAAAGACACAGGTCAACATGACAGTAGATTTTTAGGTCCACATTGTGGTACCAAAGCAATAACATTTATAAATGATGTTGTTTTTGTTTCTTTTTTTTTAATTAGTAGTTAACTGATGAACTAACCAATGTAAAAGTTTTCATGGTTGGAAAATGAGAAAAGGACAAAAAAACTTTTTTTAATGATATATATACCGATAACCGGTACAAGGAATATCACTGTTTTTAGATAGTTAGATATCTAGTAAAAGGCTAAAACACAATAAATTATCACCGATATTAATTAATATATCATTAAATCAACAGTTGTTGTTGGTACTGTTAGATTTTATGAAGATGAAAATAATGATGATGATGATGATGATGATGATGATGATGATGATGATGATGATGATGATGATGATGATGATGATGATGATTATGATGATGATGATGATGATGATGATGATGATGATGATGATGATGATAAACATGATGGTAAGAGATGCAAAGCGGGGACAAATAAAAAGGGGGCTGGTGTACGTGAACTTGTCTCAGGTGGTAGGGTAAAACTGAGTCGCACCCACCTGTAGCACAGTGTAGGGAATAGAGTCACATGGTCTGGATTTTAACGAGAGAACCTCTACATCAACTGGAATCTGCAGCTGCATGGCCGGACTTTGAGTTACTTTGCCACAACTTCAATATCACTTTACGGATGGGATTATTCAATTTCAATTCTCTAAGTCGAACTGTTTTTTTCTCTCCCTCCCATCCTCTCTCAGGCGCGGGAGACTGGCGCAAGTTCACGTACACCAGCCCCCTTTTTATTTGTCCCCGCTTTGCATCTCTTACCATCATGTTTATCATCATCATCATCCTAAGCGGTAGATCCCCGGTTAACAATAAGAACCCCCGATCGGACAACTTTAAGATTTAAGTTTAACTATCTAAATTCGTCCCATACTGTGATCGGCTGAGACAGGAATCCTGGTAGTGGTATCGCCACACAGTCTCTGTGACAGAAAGTCAAACTACCAGGCGTTAGTAATGGAACCCGTACACGATATAATTTTGCTGACTTTAATTAAAATGATAAAAAAAAACAATCACTCACTCATCCCTACCCCCTCTCTCTTTCTGTGTCTTTCTCTCTCCCCCCTCTGTCTGTCTGTCTCTCTCTCTCTAGTAATTGTAGTAGACAGTTGTACACTTGTTAATCGCAGGGTCAGTGTGTGTGAGTGAGAATATTATGTAAGGGAAATAAGTATTAAATATGAAAATGTCATAACGTTTTCGCTGCAATTCCTTCCCCTCTAAAATAGTATAGTAAGTCTTTATTGAGCTAAGACTAAAACTGTAAAAGTAACAGTAGTTATACAGCAAGATGAGTATGAAAAGTTTGTTTTATTTTTTATATTGTCAACCGTTTCTTTAAAATAACCTACTTTTATTTTTGTATGTTCCACCGAAGCCTTTATTTTCTCATGAGAATAATTAATTTTGGTAAAGACATGTATAGCTAAAAAAAAAACTGGTTATAGTGATAACCTCCTCCTCAGATAATGTTATAGTTCTTAAGTAGGCCTACTAGCTCTAGAAATCATATTTATTGCATATTGCATTATCCCTGTGATCACTATAGTAACAGAAATGAAGGCTTTTTGTTGTTTTTTACCTGCCACAGGTTAATCAATTATAAATGTTTGTTTTTCCCCTATCAATTTTCTCCCTATTCTGTTAAGCAGAATTCTAACGTGGATAAACAACAAACTGCCTTTGACTGACCATCAAAAATAGTTTCAGAAAAATCCTCTGAATGGACTGGAGTCTTGCATTTCTCTGACATTTTGGTCACCAACTGTGTATTAAATTAAAAAATTGTGTGGGCTCATCAGAAAAATATATGGTTGCTTTGTTTTGGGTTTTTTGTTTTCTCAATGTGTCAGTACTTGTAGATCATGCAGCTTCATGACTCCAAATCAGATTCCTACCAATTGGACCAGTATCAGTATAATAATAATATGATCAGTGTGGCGGAATGTAACAAAGTTTATGGAAGTGTCACTTTATAGGATCATTCTTGGTAACTTAGAAGGCTTTAAATCTGGTTAGAGCATATCTCTTTTCATAAACAAATAGTTTCTACTTTAGATTAGTTCACACAAAACAAAGAGAATATAAACATGGATTATATTTTTTTTTTTTATTACAATTTATTTCAAATAAATCCAACAAATGCAAAGAAAAAATTTACAATTTTATGAAAAGGCAGGAAGGTTTGTTTTTAAATACAACTGAAGAATAAACAAGAAACAGTAAAAAGCCTTTCAACAATAGAATTTAAAATTCAATGACCATTTGAGGGTTACAATTACATGTACTTGCTGATACAGAGTAATTTTTCATCAAAGGCAAAATCAAAATAGGGAGAAATGGATATTTGTATGTGTATAAAATGTCTGAGAATCAGATGACATGGGAGAGAAATTATGATATACACACCACCCATAAAGTTAGAAATTCGAAATGTGGAGTACATTGCAGTATATATGTAAACTTGAGCATACTTATTAATCTGAATAAAACAACCAGTTAGGGGTGAGATTTTTTTAAATTAACATCATTTCATTTGAAAAGAAGAGAGGTCATTAATAATTACCTTTACAATCAATATATGTAGCTTTAAACGGAAGCAACTATGAAATTTGAGATTTAAAGCCCTTTAAAAATTTATTGGTTGCCTCTAGATAAGGGTTGGCTTAAAGATAAAATTGATAGCCAGAAAGTCATTCATGGGTTTGTTAACAGTAATTGATATCCTATGTACAATAAAAGAAGCAGTCCTGAAGAGCAATAACAGATGTAAACCTATACATAACAAAAAAAGTTTAGCTGTAAAGCAAATAGCTATAAAGGAGCTATACTTAGCTGTAGAACTGTACAAAAGATAAGATTGACATTAAAAACAAGGGGAAATTTAAAGTGTTACATTTACACGCAAATTGTAAACTCCTCAATAATAACAATATCCAAAATTTTCAACAGAAATGCAAATGAATACTTTTTAATTTGTTCATCAATCTTTAAAAATTATTTTAAAAATCTTTACATAAATATTTGTCAAAAACTTTCTACAAAACTTAAATGTTTATCAAAATTAAATAGGACAGCATTTTACCCAAGTACAGTTACAGTAAAATGAAACTAAAATTAATGAAAAACCTGTCCAAAAAAAAAAAAGGTGGTGTCATTGTTATTCTTATGTAAGTACTTTTTTTTCTCAAAAGAGATAGAATTATACAAAAATACAGAACAAAATATTTAAGGAAAATATATTTGCACTATTTATACATAGTACTGTTGCTCTTTCTTGCAGAAATCCTCATTGCTGTCCTTTTCCTGGAAGAGAAAAGGCTTTGACTCTAATGCTGCGTCTCTTGAGAAGTTTCAGGACTCTCCATCAACTCCCAGATGAATATTTCACCATAAGGCTCATCTTGCCTCACTTGTAAAAATCTTTTAGCAACTTGGACTGAAAATTTAATAACAAAAAAAATCCTGTAAAAATAATCAAAGATTCCAAAAAACTCAAATGCAGCTTACATATTGATTTTTTGGTAAAATTATAGTTTTGTTTTTTGTTTTTGTTTTTTTAAGTCTAGTATCTACAAGGATAATGATATGTTATGAAGTTATAAACAAAATTGGCAGAAAGCAATGCATATCTTAAACAAAGGCTTCAACGGGAGTGCCTGCAAACTGTCTAGATGTTGAAATAACTCAAAATGTCAACTAGTATTAGTAACTTTTCATTATTCAATTTTTTTTTTTCGACTCCTTAAGCGAGTCCAAATCACTCCGGGTTGATTATATTCTAACCCCCTTTTATATATGCCCAGTATATGAAATTTTAATTTCTATTTTTCATGATGTGAATTCTTATGATGTGAAAACTTATTTTCTGTAAAATTTTGAAACCCCTCCCTTAGATACTCACAACAAAGCTCTCCAAACAAACTGATCGCTTGTAATCTGCTTGAAGAGGCAGGTGGACAAATAGTTCTAAAAGTTGTCCAATTGCCTCTCTCACCTGCTTTCTCCCTTACCAGCCTGGACAAAAATATGATTTTGAAGGAAATGAGGCAGCAGGAAAACATTTTTTTTTCATTCAAGTATAAAAAAATATCTGGAAAGTGAGAAAAATTGTATAAATACTTTTCACTATATTTCAAATAAGAATTTAATTTGTGTGTGCATTTGTATCTGTTTTTTCAACTTTCTTAACTTGTATAATGCATTGCATATCCCAAATATCGCCATTTTGCAAATGCATTCATCGTTGTATTACCCAAAAATTTAAGCTCAGTTTTCAATAAATAAAATGCTGTCTCCAAATCTTGACAAGTTAGCATAGTAAATTATTTTGTTCTCCCACCTCAAAAGTTCATTGTGCGCAGTCTCTGTGGTTTTAGGTGAACCTCTTTGAGTCTGGTCAGTCACGTTCAATGGTGGTATTTCATCTGCATAGAAACATGGATCAATTCATTATTTATGAAATTTTAAAAAATAAAAATTGTGCCTTCTTTTCCATTCTTTAAAAATACCACACACAAAAAATATGACTGTTCGAGCTGTTTTTCAAATGTGTGCTAAGTGTGATGATTTTCTAGTATAGTTTAATCTACCAATGTAAAAGCCTTCATCTCAATAGAACCTTATAGAGAGAAATGCTAAAGAAGATAATATTCATGAAATCAAAGATGGTGTAGGGAGGCAGATGGAAATTTTTTCAAGAGAAAAGGCTGTCGTATAATTGCATGCAACATATTTATCCAATCAGAATATGATAAAGAGGTAAGCATACCTAGAACTTGCAATGGCACAGGACTCATGATTTGTTCTTGCTCTTCTGGCAAGGGAGCTAAGCTGACATCCACCATATTCCTCTCATATTCAGAGTAGGTGCTGATATAATTTTGGTCCGCACTGCAATTTAAATAAATTGAACTTTGAATGTGGTTTACATTGCTGAATGATTACACATGTTGCTTATTTCAATTATTTATGGGCTAGTAATTGTAAAATCGAAAGACAATTTAAGTGCACAAACACTTTTGGACAATCTTATAGAATGACATGTAATTGAAATCAGCTGCATAAAAGGAGGATATGGAATGATGGATTCCTTTTCTTCTCAAGCACAATTTTCTCTCTCTATCAAGAACATTGCAAAGGGAAATATTTTTTTACCCAGCTCAATCATATCATCCATCATCCAATTCACCCCCTAAGCTCCCACCCCCACCACAAACCTCATTAACATTCGATCCTCTTCTTTACTGATATAGCAACAACAACAACAACCTGTTCAGGAAAGTCATTCACAATATTTAGTAAAAGTCAAACTCAATGTGCCATAAATTCTTTGAGTCATGTTCAGCTTTTCTTCTATTAAATTTTCCCATAACATTAACAGTCTTCAAATATTTGACAGAAGAAAGAAAACTTGCCTCAAGTTGGCAGCAGAGTCATCACTTGCTTGCCCAACAAGAGATTTACTCCTGTCCCTGCTTTCATTCACAGCTGAAACAGCAGAGGTATCTCTGCGTTGTTCAATGGATGTTTGACCCGACAACTATGAAATAACATAAAACAATACAGCATGATACATTTTGTAAGAGCAAAACAACAAAATGGATCTTGTCATAGACAATTTTTATGAACTGAAAAGCTTCAGAAGAACTTTAAAAGCCTTAATCTCTTTTTTAAGTAAAACATAGTGATGATCAGCTTTTGCCAATATGTATCCAAAAAATTTTGCTCACCATAGATTCAGCTCTTCGCAGCTTTGCTGGTGTTTCATAATCAAGTGATTCTTGTTTTCTTTTAATTCTTGGCGACTCTAAAAAGGAAATGAGCGACAAAATTTTTATTCACACAAAAAGAGACCAAAAATATTTACAAGCAGGAAACAAGGATTAAGCTAAAACATGATTTGATTTATCTCTTAAAACAATTTTGAAACTTACGTATGAGCAACAATAAGAAATTATTTTCAGTCAATAACATCTTTTAAAAGAGTAATAACTATAATTTAGATAAGATTTGCAATACACTCCTGAAGCTGCAAAGAAGAGATAGTAAATTGACTATAACTTTTTGGGTGACAACCTACCAAGGGGAGAGATATCAGATGAAGCATGTGGATTTCTTTCGGTTTCAGAAACTCGGAGTCCAAACTTGCAATTTCTTGTCCACAGTCTACATATTTTTGAATGTCTAACAGCTGAAAATTTATGATGAAAGGCATCTGCGTCATATAAAAAGAAATTCAAAATAAAAAATATGCTTCAATAAGACTCTTCTTCATATCGGCATAAATTCATTAAAAGATGTGTTTAGATTATCACTTTCAGGCTTCTATATTGCCACTGATGTATATTGTTGTATGTGAATTCTGCTGTATAGTGAAGTGTAAAAATGACTTTCAAATGTTTTTATTAACTAGACATTTTTTTAACAATGATTTTGAGTATTCTGAAAGAGTTTCTGAGATTCCTTTTAATGGAATAAAAAGAGATGCAAAAAAAAAACAGAAAGCATTCAAGGTTTTCAGAATTTTAACTTTAAAGGTCAAATTAATCAATCACAAAGAGAGTCACATGATAAACTTAACATAATAATATATGTTGGATTTTTTTTTATGTTGGACATTTCTATTTAAAAAATAAAGGTAGAATTACTTAAACTTAAACATGAACTGAAAGTATATCTTAATCCAAAACAACATTGACTTGTCATTTCTTCAAGTAAAAGCAATTTTTTTTTTTCATTTTTTGTTTATTTAAAGCGATAATTAGAGATTGAGGATAAATTATTGCAAATTGCTATACCTGGAGATCTTTGACTTCCGCATCAAAGGTTTACAGTACCGTAAGGTGCAAGTTAAAAGAACATTTCTGTTCAAACTAACAAAGCACTGCAGCCATAAAGGACACAAACATAAATCAAATGCATATATTATGCAAATAAGCAACAGGTACAAAATTACTAAAGATTGGAAAAAATGAAACAAACCGTAACTTTTTAAAAGTTATGCAACAATTATGCAACACGAAAAAATTTACAACTACAGGCTATGTGATCCACTCTGTTTGATTTTAAGAAATTAATTTTTCTAAGCTTTTACATCATAGTCATCAGACACTTGTTTTTTTTTTCTTCCTTATCTATGCCCCAACTTTTAATTTAAAATTTTTTTGATAACACACTTTCATTAAATTTTTGTTTTAGTTGGCATAAGCAACTTATGGGTGATGAAACTCCAAGAAAAATGTCTGACTAATGGCTGGGCATATGCATATTTGCCTCAATTAAGTCTTCAAAAATATGGCAAGTTTTCAGCTGTAAAAAATGTTTACTTCAAATACAGGCTTATGGAGTTGCTATTTAAACAGATATAATAAATTTGTGCATGAGTATATCGCTGCAAGCTTAGAAGCTCTAAGGCAACTATGCTGGACATGGTAGCATAGATATCAAGAGAATCAAGACTATAAAAGGTTTATGAAGATTGTGAAAAGCATGTGCAAGATTATATTACAATGTGGCTGTTTTCATTGTTCATCATCAGTTTAACATAGAGAACTTATTGCTCAAAAGACCACCATGATGCCCAATCTATAAATTTGGGCTTAGAGAGTAAAAAACTAAAAAAAAAAGAAAAAATTTCAGACAACTATTCATAAATTAACAATTATATGGGAGTTATCAATTGCTCAACCAAGGGAAATGACTTTAAAGTTAAACCATGTTTGTATTAGTTTTTGAGGTGTTACAGGAAAAAGATTGATCATTTTTATCATTATCATAGTTATCTAATATACTTAATATCCAAGCCTTTTAATTGTGAATTTAACAAGACAGCACTGTAACTGGGAACCAGTGAAGCAATTTATTGTAGAAAGATTACCTTCACTCCCTGGCTCTTTAAACAAGTCTTTCTTTTGAGTAGATGGCAACACCTTTCAAAGGATAACCCACACTAATTATTTTGGATTTACAAAAGATCCTTTCGCTCAATAGCTTAAGGACATGTCAACTATTCAGGCATATATTTATTTGATACGAAAAAATGGATTGAAGAAAAGAAGTAATAAAGTAAAAACATAAAAGTTTAAATTATGAATAACTGATATAAATTGAAGCTATAATCAATTTAATCAAACAACTGCCCTTTAAGCAAAGAAATGTGAATTGACGGTTAGGACATTAAAAGACACATTAAAGTCACATTTTCACATTAAAAGATAATTCAAAAAGGGAGGTAGGTCAAGTCGTTAGAGCATGTGGCTTCTAATCAATAGTCGCCAATTTTAATCCTAATAAGTGTATCTTGTTGGGTCAGTGCCAGTATTTATTTTCTGTCTTTGTGTATGGGCCTGTAAAAATGTCAGTCTTTAGATTTGTGATGCGTCTGCAGAATAGCCTTATTGTTGAGGATGGACATAAAGAAAAAAATTATTTCAAGCTTAAAATGACTTTAGCTTAAATTACACCTCAACTAGATACAAAATTCACAACTTACCAAGGCAGCACAAGTCTCAGAGGAGCTTGCCATGTTTTGCTTGAGGTCATTTCGAGTCATCTGCAGAGTCACATCTATTATCAATTTATGAGGCTGACGTTTCCTTACTGGACTTGGAGTGTGTGGTATATGAGTCAATTGTAGGCTAGAATTCTTGAAGGGAGAAGAAAAAAAAAAGGTAATTATAAGGTGGTCAACGGAAGCACTTCAATTTTTGTTATCACTTAAGTTATTTTGACTTGTCTCCTTATTTTTTCTAAAAGTGTTTTACGTAACCTAAGTAACGCAACAAGGATGATTCAGTAATAAGGCTTAGTAACATAATAAAGATGAAGAAATAATTCATTTCTGAACATTACATGCACTGCATAATAATTATAGTAAGCAAATTGTTAGATAAACCAAAGTGATGTTTTCCTAAGATTTCCGTGACAAAAAAAAATGCTTTGTAACAATGTTTATTGGAAAAGTATTTAAATTGATAGAAAGTTCAGCGGTTTGATTTTTATTAAAATAGTCTTGTACTACCTACACCTTTGCAATGGTAGATTTCTATCTCTTATAATGAATTCACTCAAGAAGTAACATTAAATGGTGAATAAAAACCGTTCTAACTGTGCCTTTAAAGAATACGACGCCTTCACTGCACTGAACCTGTTGCCTTTGAAATATGCATGTTAACTTCAAGGGATTTATTGATTCTTTGAGAAAGTTTTACTCATGTGCAGCTTAGGAATAAACATAAGAGTATAAGTCTTTATTATTGTTTTTTCTACATATATCAATTTCATATCGCATGGTATTGGTTTTCTCATACTAACTTTTCTATGAATAACATTTGTGATTTAAGCTTAACAAAAAACAAAGTCAAATTGAGGTACCAGTTCAAGCCAATTTTCCCCACGTCCAGGAACTTCTGGAGATACTACAGGTTGCACAATCGATGGTCTGGCTGGACTCTTGGGAGAATCTGTGCTTCGTTGCACATTCTCTGTTTGAGATGTCTGTTGAACTGGTACATTTTCTCCATCTCTGACAATTTCCGATTGGGATCCACTTGCTGCATCATCAGATGAACCTTGAATTGTTATCCAAAATGATTTAAATATGACATTTGTATGGGATTTTAGAAACTGTTGTACTTCTATATTATTCTATGCCAGGCAAATGTCTAACCTAAATGGACAAATATGATACACGTTGAATTTGCATTTGTATATGGTCTGATTCCTCTGAAAAAGAGTACTTATCATTTTATAATCTAAATTCATTTTTTTTAAAACATGTCTGCTAATTTGTTTCATTTAAAGTTACATGGTTAATTTCTCATATATAAAAGATAAGACCTACAATTTAAAAAATTGCTGATGTTTGTCTATTAATCATTAGTTTTTAATCATAACAGAAAAATATGGAATCATTTACTTTTTCCCTCAGCATCAAGATTCCTTGGTATTTTACGTACACCTCTATCATCAGGTTGTCTACGTTTGGGTTTCCTTGGAGTACTTGGCAATTCTCTTGGAGTTTTGGCAGCAGGAGTTTCTTCAATTGTGCGTGCATGGCTGTAAAAAAATATTCAAGTGTTTCTTGACATTTACTTTTTGATTCATGAAATATTTTGGTTTTAGCCCTTTTCAGTGAAAAGAAAGAAAAATTCTGGAAGTCGTTCCATACATTTGAAACAAAATTGTACACAAGGTTTATTGTGGGGAACATTTTAGAAGAATAATGTAAAAAAAATAAAGGTAACATTCACATTGACCAACAAAAATCCACTAAAGGGCTGAATCTTGAATAATATCAGGTTTTGGAAATAAAAAACATTAGAGGGGTTTAGAAAATAAAAGTTTGTAATACATTTGGTGAATAAGGCCATACACCATTACATGCTAAAATACATAAAATTATTAAAAACAGAAGGAAAAAAAGAATCTTACGGAATAAAGTTTGGTAAGGGTATATTTATGATGACTTTGCTTTTCAAATCAAGCTTAGTTTGAATATGAATCAGAGAACTAAGAATAAATTAACTCAGTCCCAATCTGATGTCCACCACATGGCGGTGTCAGATCTCTCCAAGTCACAAACTGACTTTAAAAAGCAAGATACATCCAATAAGGGGTATCAGAGCAGACAAAAAAAAGCCACTCATGATCCAAATTCAGTCATTAGCTTTGAGCCTTGACTGACCGCGACAAATAGCTAAAACCACTAAAATAAGAATAGAGGGATCTGAAGCTATTTTTGTGGTGATTTGATCATTCAGAATACATATTGCTTCTGGTAAGGAAGTTTGTGCATGGCAACATACCAAAAACAGGAATCAGAAACTGGAAATAACATGGATTTTACTTTTTTAGTTTTTTAGTAAATGCCTCAAGTGTATTTTACACCTCTTCACATAATTTCATCAGATTTATGTTGATTCCAAGGGTTTAAACAAATTTAACATCTAATGAGATTGAGCATAACATTTTAATGAAACATGAAAATATCCAATTAAATAGGCTACTTTTGTTTACATCAGTAATAATCTAAACATAAAAGTGTACTTTACATCAACGATTTTACTTTGAAGAAATAGTTGCTGTGTTATCAGATTAGGTTTGTAAAAAAAAAAAAGAGAAACTAAAGCTTATTAAACCTGTAATGTAAGAGTTAATATGTTTGTTTGTTTTTTTAATTACGTTTGGCCTTCCTCACAAAGCTTGTCAGCGAGAAGCTGTGAGATCTCTTGATCAGCCAGAATTCTGGAAACCGCTGGTGTGATCAAGTCATCTACAGATATATTGATTTGCTGGTCTGCAGCCTGAATGAAGGCAAGATGTTCTGCATCTGGATACGGTAGATCCTGCTCACCTGGAATCTAAGAAAGGTAAAATGGGAAGTTTTGAGAGGTTCATAGAGAAAAATAAAACTTTAAACCGAAATAAAACACATTACTCAAACATTTTAGTCTTTTTCACAATTAGGTGTTCCTTATCAGAAACATGATTCTCCCTAAATAAATATAGGTGAATATTTGCAATAGTTAATATAGATGGATGTACTGAAAATTGGGTTAATTTTTCAATGCAAATGTCGATGTAAGTGGACGTTTTTCCCTTACGGGAAATTTTTTAAAACTATCTTGTCCTATAATCATTAGATAATTATGATGTGAGTAGTTTATTATGAAAACTTTCCAGACGGTATGTTGAAAAATAAACCTAGGAATCATTAATATTATGATGGAGCAATCTTCTTGAAACTTCAAGAAGGAGTAAGATAAAATAAGCTTTTAACAGGAGAAGTCAGAGGAGGGGCAGCCTACGTCAAGACTGATCAAAGAAATAAAGCTACCAGTTATAAATGTAGTTTGTGTTTGTGCGTGTGTGGTTGTATATGAGGCAATGGGAAAGGTAGGTTCACGGGTGAACCATGTACACTGTAAATGTAATAAGAGGGAGGCACTGTATTGGCAGCACTGAACCACACATGGCTTCAACAAACCTTGCATTCATCAAACTATCAAAATCTGAATGTCAGTCCCGTAGACATGTCTAGTTTACTTCTACTTTCAGTTTCACCACTTGCGACAGGAAATTACAAGAAAATATTTGTTGTCACCCTCTTAGCAACCAACGGTATACCAGCGATATTACTTTTTGGGACATGTTTCTCATTGTCTCAATACCGTGGCAATGTGCAGGTGAAAGAGTTAAAAAGCTTCAAATGCTCTTTAAGAGATTGTTAAAAGTGTAACTCTATCATTTGTAGAATCGGATATATTCAGCTTAATGTCAGAATGAAAAAGGTGAATATAATATTCTAGCTCAAAACTTATATTAGCGACTTGTGCCTGATTCACCCTGGTTGCCCTACATTTAATTTGCAAAATATATGAACTTAATAGCACAATATAATTCTTCATAGGCCACTTACCTCAATACTAACAGATGTGTCTAGGTGATCAAGGATTTGAATCTGCTGGATGTCTGTTACAGAGTTTGGACTTCCAAGTTCTTTATATTTTAAAAAATATATATTAAAAAAATGAAGGGAGTAAAAGATTAAGAAATCTGGATAAATTTGAGCAAAACAATAAACAATTTTTCTTTTTCATTTCAATAAATAATGCTAAATTTGATAAAAATACATTTCAGATTTTTTAATTCAGCATTGAAAAATGTATTTTTCAATAGTTATTTTTTTTATCGAAAGTCTTTGTAGGATTATCACCTAGCCTTCATAAGGCAGCTTTCAACTTCACAATAATAATTAATATTGATAAATGACAATTTTTTTTTTTGTTGCTTATTTTTTTGTTTTTGTTTTTGCTCAATATTGAATGAAAATGAATTCTGATGCATTAGAATGGTATAACACAAATAATACAGTTACCTGCTTTAAAAGTTAAAGTTTCTGGGTCCAGTGGTTCTCTTTTAATATAATCATCATCCCAACTTGCCTAAAAAAAAAACATTTATAAGAGATATTGTCAACATTCACACTGATTTGAGAGGGGGGTGAGGAGGGGGGAGAAAGCGAAGATAAAGTATTTCAAACCTATAAGTTTATCAATTTTAACTTTTGATAGACTTCTAAAGTACCAGGTACAAGTTCACTTTGAATTCATCGACTTTTTCTCTCTAAGGTGAGAACTATAAACTTTGGGTTATTTTTTTGTACTATAATCAAATTTGTTTTTAATTTAAAAGAGTAGAGTTTGTTGTTTTTTTTCATTAATGGATGCAAAAGCCTTGTAATATGAGTTTAGTAACTCTCCATTTCTACCTTTTCAATATGTATGTATGTGGTAAATTTAGGGGCTTAATGTTCTTCTAATATAATTTTCATGATACATTATGACTGCATCCAGTGTATTTGACTTAGAAAAACTAATGCAAATAAAGTAGAAAACCAAAAACAATTATAAGGTTCTCAAAGTGATTCCACAGACCAAAGGCAGGATACAACAGTATTAAAAGATTTAGAAAGCAAAAGTATTTATCTTCATTCTTATTTCTGTTTAACAATTAGTTTAAAAATTAAATGATTGCTATTGTCTTTCTCGTTATGATGGATCATCAAAGGCGTAAGGGGAAAAGGAATTTTGAACACTGAGTTTTGATAACATTGAGGAATATAGGTACCCGGATAAAATATAGATTTAGTTCTCTCGTATCATGTTTTATAAATTATATTTGGGAAAGAATAATTGCTCATTTCATGACCATTACCGTCTTTATATTAAATAAAAACAACTAAGAAATCAACATAAGTCGTACAGCCAGTTCTATGGATGTTTTTTTATAGCATATAATTATAATAACTTCAAAAACATATTTTTATTACAGCCGTGAATCATGATAATTTCAGACATGTTCAAAATTTAGTAGCTCAGAAAAGAAGCACACTAATTATAATTTTGTAATGACCCAAACATTTTCAAGGCAACAAGAAAAAAGTAAGGCACCAAATGTCAATTACAACTCTCTTGCACTGGGTGCAAAAAAATAAGGCATCACATGTAAATTATAATTATCTTGAACTGGGTGCAAGATAGTTCAAGTGTTGAAAAATTAAAAATTAAATGCTGAAAAATTCTTGAACTTTCAAGGAACAAATTTTGTCATGGAAAACTACCAATAGAGCTTGAATATCTGCAACATTCTCTTTGAAAATACCAAAGAACGGATCATAGCACTTATCCTTGATGCCAGAAGGTACACAAGACTCGAGAGTCACTGGATCGTGTCTAAATGTTTGAAGAAAATATAGTCAATAAGAAAAGTGTGTAATGGCTCCATAAATGCAACTTGACACACTTAGGGTAGACCCTATAGAAATATTTGGAAAAAAATTAAAGGTCAAAATTTGTCCCTGCATTTTTGTTTTTGTGAACTTTTGTGTTGTCTGGTGAATTTTTGTGTGTTCATTTTTTTTTTTACATGCCATTAAACACATTGAGAACAGGTTATTCATAGAAATTTTTTTAATTAAAGCTTTGGTTAAACCTGAGCGATCACATGTGATGACCAGTTGGTTTGATGAAACATGAAATCGAAATGCAGGATTAAAGAATCAATGATATTATTGTAGCAATTTTTAGTAGTTTTTTGTCCTTTAAATTTTAAAAAAAATGTCCATATTAGTTTTATTATTTACTTTGAAAATTTGAAACATGAAAAATGTATTATCATTTTGAACCATTACCTTGTGATGATGAGATCAATATCAGTGGTTGGGTTAATGTCTGGATGAAACCTTCTCAACAGACCTGTGAGATCACCTGCAAAACAATAATAAAATTCTCCCTTTGTAAAATTAATAAAGTTATTGTTTTTATGTTTATGTCAATTACATCTAAAAGTGAATGAAGTAATTTTTTTTTTTTTTTAACAATCTTTTTCAAAAAGCAAGTTTATCAAATCAAATTTACGTTTTTTTATCCTTTAAATAAATTTCTGTATACATTTTTTCGGTGTTGCTATGAGTGTTCCATTGAATTGCTAAGTTTTTCTTATCTCATGTCCCCATGTTCAAACCCTGATCGAACCATCTTGTTCGCTATTTCTTGTGCCAGTGTCAGTATGTCAGTATTATGTGAAATACAGACAGAAGCCATGGTATCCTCGCTGTCTCATTGTGGAGGAACGTAATAATTAGCACAAGACTTGTCCAGTTGCTGACTATGGGTACTACATATACTTAATGAAATAAAAAAAACAAAAATTTGAACTAAGTAGCTTTCCCTTGGCTAACCAATTAAATTGTTCCAACATGGCAATTGAAAATAACTTTTTCATAAACTGCAGGTTATTTCTTTTATTTGTATAAACAGTACCTTAAATAGAGTAAATATAGCCTTACCAGCATTTATACTTACCAAGAAGATATTCCCATTGCTTTTGTAAGACTTTGACAGAGCCATACATCAGTTGAGAAGAAAGATAAAGAGAGAAGCGCCGAGGTCGATTGTTAACATCTGCATAATTTCCTGGGATATGCTCGAGTATGTTGGATCTTAAAAAAAGAAAATGTTAATTATGCATAATTAAAAGAATAAGTTTTAACATCTTTATTTAATTAAAATGCATGTTCTCTTCAAAAAGCTGAGTTCTATGTCTCTGGTCTTTTGTGGTAAGAGCTAAATATTCTATGTATAATACTCCTACTTTACTGCCGCATTGCTTCTCCGCTTAAGTGGTGTTACCGTGCTCAGTAAAATAAAGCCTTAACCCTTTAAGCTATGAATGCGCACAAAAGTTTAAGAGATAAGAGTAGTTGAGTTTGTTTAACGTCCAATGTCAGCACTATAAAGCTATATTGTGGAAGGACCAAAAACTGACATCTCACAATTTTATGTGCTGCCACATACGAGAGGACAGGGATACCATGACTCCTGTCTCAGACTGTCACATGATTAAACTGACACCGACCCAACAGTAGGGGACAAAATCACCAAGGCTCGAATCCTGGACCTAATGCGTCAGAAGCCAATGTTCTACCCAAGGAATATCCCGATAAGATTTGGTAAGATAAGATAAGATTTGGTAAAGTACGTAATGGAATGAAAATGTATAACTCATGATAGAGTTACAATGGCAAGAAAGAATTATTTGAAATTTGCATGGTAATTGAAGAATAAAAAGCATGACAACTATTGCAGAGGATAGAGGGAGGGAGGGAGGGAGAAAGGGAGAGAGGGAGGAAGGGAGGGAGGGAATGAGAGAGGGAGAGAGTGAGAGACAGAGAGAGAGAGAGAGAGAGAGAGAGAGAGAGAATGAGACACAGAGAGAGAGAGAGAGAGAGAGAGAGAGAGAGAGAGAGAGAGAGAGAGAGAGAGAGAGAAGGAGAGAGAGAAAAGAGAGCTTGTTGGAAGGAGAGAAATATCGTAAAAATCATGCGTCAAAAAAAAAGTATAGAAATCGAGACATCTAAAATGTTAATTTCAATATTACACTGTCATTGACACATTTACTGCTGCTAGTTCTCTTCTACTGAGCACCCTTGACTGTGTTGCTGCTAGCCTGAAATATCAAAAATTTAAAAAAAGGTAATCAGAAAACAAAATGCATGCTTCACACAATCTAAGAGTGGAAGTAATTTCAATATAAGTATCAAAAAGATACAAATAAGACAATAAGGCTTGTTCAGTGTCTTTACCAATGGAACCATGGGGTGTTATGGTGTGGATATAAAATTTTTTATTTGGCTAAAATAATTTCAGATTTTTTTTATAAAGTCGCTGGTAACATTTGCCGTCAAGCATTTGAGGATTTTTATAGGCCTAGTTATTCACCCACTGATGGTATTTTTGTAGTATCCTAAAATTGATGTAAATCTTGATAGATTCTTACTTGTCTTCATTTGTGATTTTGTCAACAAAGTGAGGTTCTACCAGTTTTTCAAAAGCTTTTAATTTCATAGAGTCGGGCCTATTATCGAGATAAATCTAGTTCCTCACTTATAAATCCTGCCCTCGAATATATGTAGAAGATCAACATCTTAACTTGGAAACATGACTAGCTAATGCCCTTCTTTAAAATTTTAAGGCCAATAGCACGAAATATTTTTAATCGCAGTTTTAACGTCTAAGAGGTCTAGCACCATTGTACTTACTACATTATTTATTTTAACTACTTAAATAAAAATATGGACCTATAGGAATCTAAATTGTAACAGGGACCAAATTTTAATATGAAGACATCTATAGATCTAGACCTAAACAGAGCCCAGGTCGCAGTGGGTAAGGAGACGCTAACCTGAAATTCAATGACACAAGAATCTAGGCCTAAATCTAGATCTATAGATCTAGAATTAAGAATAGCCTTCTAGAATGTAGATCTGGAAGCATCAAAGTTAAAATGTAGCTCAGATTACAGGGTTCTTAATAGATAGATCTATAGACTTTATATATAAATGATATAGATCTAAAAGGCAACCGGAGTTCTTACCAGACTAAACCAAATCTGCCATTCTTCCGCAGATACCAATGATTGTAAAACATAGTGTTTTATTGAACTTCCTTGTTTGGACTACTGAGCACCCTTGACTGTGTTGCTGCTAGCCTGAAATATTAAAAATTTTTAAAAAGTAATCAGAAAACAAAATTTATGCTTCTAAGAGTGGAGGTAATTTCAATATAATTATAAAAAAGATACAAATAAGACAATAAGGCTTGTTCACTATCTTTACCAATGGAACCATGGGGTGTTACGGTGTGGATATTTTTGATTTGGCTAAAATAATTTCAGATCTTTTTTTAAGTCGCTGGTAACATTCGCCGTCAAGTATTTGAAGATATTTATAGGCCTAGTTATTCACCCACTGATGGTATTTTTATAGTATTCTAAACAAATTTGATGTAAATCTTGTTAGATTCTTACTTGTCAGTTGTCTTTATTTGTGATTTTGTCAACAAAGTGAGGTTCTACTAGTTTTTCAAAAGCGTTTAATTTTATAGATTCGTGCCGATTATCGAGATAAATCTACTTCCTCCTTATTTATCCTGCCCTCGAATATAATATAGAAGATAAACATCTTAACTTAGAGACATGACTAGCTAAGGGTAGGCCCTTCTTTAAAATTAAGGCTAATAGCACAAAATATATTTAATTGCAGTTTTAACTTCTAAGAGGTCTAGCACCATTGTACTTACTACATTATATTTTAACTACTTGAATAAAAATATGAACCTATAGGAATTGTAATATAGACCAAATTTTAATATGAAGACATAGGCCTAAACAGAGCCCAGGTCGCAGTGAGTAAGGAGACGCTAACCTGAAATTCAATGACACAAGAATCTAGGCCTAAATCTAGATCTAGATCTACATTAGATCTAGAATGAAAAATAACCTTAGAATGTAGATCTAGATCTGGAAGCATCAAAATTAAAATGTAATTCAGATTAGGCCTACAGGGTTCTTAATAGATATAGATCTAGACTTTATGATATAAAAGGTAACCCGAGTTCTTACCAGACTAAACCAAATCTGCCATTCTTCCGCAGATACCAATGATTGTAAAACATTATGTTTACTTTATTGAACTTTCTTGTTTGGAAAAAACTTGAGTCTAAATCTAATAGATCTAGATTTAGATCTACAATCTAGATCTAGATCTAGATCTAGATCTAGATCTTATCTAAAATTTATAGTCTAGAATTGAATCTAGATCTAGAATCGAAAACCTACAATCAAAAGGTATTCTAGATCTAGATCTAAACTACGACGGCTAAAAATGTATTTGTTAGAACGGAAATAGGTCTAGATAATAGTGGGTTAGTGGTAGATCTGGGCCTTATGAATTGGAAACCATTGGCAAAATAATGAAAATTGAAAATATGACACATTTGAAATTTGGTTTTCAAGAAACTTTAAGAAAGCGCGCCAAAGTGTCAGATTTTCTGATGGTAAGAGGCCAAAAATGTTTTGCGCGCAAATAATTATCTATTACAATGCTGAACAGCATGAAGCCCATTTTTGTGTTTTAATTTCTTCATATTTTCATTCATGTAGAGTTGTGAGTACCGGTAGCCTGCTGGTGACGCTCTGTTATATATTGACAAGCAACCGAAGCAACGAAACCTGGAGGGGCAATTTGAAGCAGAACAAGATAATTATTTGGAGAAAATAATACTTATCTCCTTTCGGGACGGTTATTGACATTAAGGGGAGATAAAGAAACGTTTAGTTCACCAAACAATGGATATTCCATGGGATTGTTAGAGCTCATTGCCGATTTCGACCCATTTCTATTTGATCACACCAAGCAGCACGACAACAGGTGATATTTGTCAAAAACAATTAGTAGAACTGATGGCCAATCAAGTTAGAAGCTTTATTATCAATGACATTAAACAAGTTGTATACTTCAGTATGTCTGTAGACTCGACACCTGATATTACACAAGTTGACCAACTCAAAATCATCGTTAGATTTGTAGCTCTGGAAGATGGGGCTCCAGCCAAGAGGTTTTTACATTTTTTGGAATTTCAAGACTACACGAAAAGGTGCCCCGGCAGAGATGATTCTAAACTATTTTGATGAAGTTGGAATTGATTTTAGTGAATATAGAGACTAGTCATGCGACAACCTAGCCAACATGCCTGCCAAGTATAGTGGAGTCCAAGAATGAATATTGGAGAGAAACAAATTTTCAAAATTCATTCCGTGTTTTGACTATTCTCTAAAACTGGTAAGTCGTGCTGCTGTTGATTCATGCGTGGAGGCAGTCAATTTCTTTGGGATCATTAATAAATAATAATGTTCCTTCTCTGCGTCAATAAAACGGTGAGCAAAGCTGAAAAATTCTTATCACCGGAGTCAAGAGTCGTCCAACATTTATCTCATAAGATGGGAGGGGGCATGCAAAAGCTTCTTCTGCAGTTAATGATAGCTAATAGAAGCTTTGAAAAGCATCTAAGATGATACCAATAAGAAGGGTGATACGAGACGACAGGCCGAAAATCTGTAAAGGTGGAAGAACTAGAATTTATTCACACTACACCTTTGGACAATTCAGCTGAAACGTTAACAAAAAGCCAGCAAGACATCGCGGGACCCTTTAAAAAAAAAACACACCCTGAAAAGGAAAAACATGGCTACCAAGAAATGTATAACGTGCTCACAAAAGGCAACATTCAATTTCAAGCAGCTTTCCTCAACGACGAGATCACCCTCTGACTATTTCTTACCCTAATGGTGACAAACTGCAATGGTGACCTCAAAGAACAAAACAAAACAAACACACACACATACACAACCCAACAACAAAAACACGAAGCAAGATCCACAATGACCCAGGCTCGAGTCTGTCATGTAGCACAGAGCCTCGAGTTGCCTAAATCCGGGCTTGTCTCCAACCAAAGATTTTAGAGGGCATTACACAAACTAATACTAGAATTTGAAACTCCCGTAATGACTGCCCAGGTCCGGTTGAGTCCTGCGGAATGTTCAGAGCTCCATGTAAGTGCAGTGAGTTATCACAATGTGCTGTCAGACAGAATAACAGAGCAGTCCATCAAGGAAATAGTCGTGGTCGAACTCACGTCGATCAGGAAAGAGGGGTGAACGGCTTGCATCAAACTCCGTCAGATTTAATTTATGGAAGGGATGGAGAACTTGGCTTTCAGTTAATGTTCTTACGCCAAGGATAGTTAAGTATGCTGCTTAGAATAAAATTGATAATATACAACCCGTGCACGATATAAACAGATGACTTACTTACTTACTTAAGCCCATCGTTCCACAAGAAGCATGGGCCGCTGGCAACAGTCCTCCATAGTCCACGGTCCTGGGCAGCCGTTTCCAATTCTCTCCAGGTCTTCCCCATCTTCTTCGTGTCCGCATCCAGATCTCTTCGCCAGGTGCTTCTTGGCAGTCCCCTCTTTCGATTTCCTTTAGGATTTTACTTGCCTGCCTGGTGATGTTGGTAGCTGGCTTCCTCAGGGTGTGACCGATCCATCCCCATTTTTTACGCCAGATCTCGTCCTCAATTGGCAATTGTCTGGTCTGTTCCCACAAATCTATGTTGCTGATGGTTTCGGGCCAGAGGATTCCGAAGAAATCAGATGACCTCCTAGTTAATAGTAGCTACTTAATGATGTCCTTGATTCAATAACGTATTAAACAGTGGCTTGGGGACGTAAGTTCGTCGTCGTCGTCGTCGTCGTCGTCGTTGTTGTTGTTGTTGTTGTTTTTATTCTTCTTCTTCTTCTTCTTCTTCTTCTTCTTCTTCTTCTTCTTCTTCTTCTTCTTCTTCTTCTTCTTCTTCTTATTATTATTATTATTATTATTATTATTATTATTATTATTATTATTATTATTATTATTATTATTATTATTATTATTATTATTATTATTAACAGTGTTGTTGCAGAAAGTTATAACAATTTTTTAGTGTACGCTTATATTCCTACTTTTGTTCTGTAAACAAGTCGCGGAATAAGATAGTTTTACTTATTAATTTTACTACAACTTTGTCCGACTTTTTTTTGAAAGGCGCGAGCCGCCACTGTTTAAAAATAATAATAATCCCCTCTCTCTATCTCTCTTTCTTTCTCTCTTGGTGGTCTTTCTTCTCCTTTTCATCTTCTTATACTCTTCATCGCTGTTTGCTTTGAATGGTAAATTAACATTTTTCAATCCATTCGTTTCAATAAGAGTCAAGTATAACCGTGCTGGTTGGGTCGATGTCTGTATTGAGGGGGCGGCTGAGACAAGACAGAAACACCTCCGCTCTGTTTCTGTGTGGAAAAAAAAGTCTATATTATTCCCCCCCCTTCTATTTATGTCTTCATGTATTATTTTTCTTGCTTTTCCTGGGACGTAAGTACAACGTCGCGGTAGCTTGCACCTCTGGACTCCCTCTCTCCGGGTTTAGCGTCTCCTAGGTTCCCCTGGAGGATCCTATACGGCTCAAGCGGCGTTGACAGACGACAAAAGCTTAGGGTGAAAGCATGACATTATAAGTAGCTTACACATCGTCTCGTCTTTAATCTTATTCTTATATCTTACGAGTTCCAAGCTTACCACAACTTTGTACTACGTCTTGTCAGATGCAACAAAGATCTCGATAGCTTTAAAAAAAAAAAAAAGGCTGACCGGAAGTGTACTTTGCCGAAAGGGCCAGAGTCTCGAAACCGAAACTAGAGACGGACAGAATGTGTTAAACTGTCAATGAAAGTGATGTCAACAGAAAAAAGCTGAGTGAGCACGTAAGCTTGATCCATATCACATAATTTTATTTGAGAGTGCTAATAAATGTAAACAATCTTTGGATCAGATCTAGAGATCTAGAATCTCGGATCTAATTTAATAACTTAAAGTAATCCAAATAAAGGTGAGTGAGTTTGTTTTTACGGCACGTCAGCACGGTAAGCGGGTAACGGCTATGTTGTGCCCATGATGCCTAAAGCACTATAATCTAGATTAGGCCTTGTAACTAGACTCTATGTGATACATAGAATCTAGATTAGATCTACCGGGCAAGGTATTTAGTCGGTATAAATAGATCTAGGCACTCCTTGAGTTTTGTGGTCCCTAGCCTGTGGGCGATCAAATGGGTGGGCGGGCGGAATTCGATTACTAAAATTGAATAAAATACCTGCCAGCTTACTCCAGGATGTCTTTTTGCTATTTTTTTAAAAAAAAAAAAAAATTAAAATTGAATAAAACACCTGCAAGCTGTTCACCATGTCTTTTTGTTGTTATATTTTTTTTTTGTATTGGCATGATTTGTTTGATTAAAAAAGACAAGGAGCGATTTGATTGTAGTCAATTGTTTATTTGAACGTGGGTACAATGCGGGCGGGGAAGGGGTGTGATGACAAACATACACAAGCACATAAAATTGATATTTTAAGCAATTGAAACTCTAAAAATCTATCTCTGTCTCTCACACTCGCTTGGTCTGTTAGTCTGTCTGCCTGTCTCTCTCTCTCTTTCCACATGTTGTCTGACTCTGATGTAATCGAATCCTACCCTTACGCCCCTCGAAATCCGCCCACCCACCCATTTTATCGACCACTGGCTAGGGACCCCAAAACTCAAGGAGTGCCTAGATCTAGATCTATATATTGAATCTGTTCTTCGCCCTTTAGCGTCCATAACCATCTCTCGGTCCCACTCCCTTATAAATCCTTTCTTTCTCTCTACCTGTCTTTATTCTCACATACAAGTTATAATGTGGACTGATAAATAAACAAGACCTTATATGTCTAAATTTATCAAATTCCAAGACCATTAATTCGATCTAGATATTCTTCCTCTTTTCCTTCTCTTCTTCTGCTTCTGCTTCTTTTTCCCCTTCTCTCTCTCTCTCACTCTCTTATGCCTAAGAAACTATGGACATAACTGGACAGACTGAAAACATCGGATTATTATAAACCTTAAACATTGCATTGTTTACCTCATGATCTAGTCTTCTACTGTTAGTGTCCTAGGCCTCTTTCTCTATCTCTCTCTCTCTCTGTATTTTTTTCTCTCTTAATAACTGTTGAATCCATTAAATGCTATTTAAGCATTTTCAAGGTAAATTTTATTACCAATTCGTTTGGGTTGAATTTTTTTCATTTTCCCCCTTCTCTCTTTCTCACCTACTTTTTTTCCTCTCGCAACTCCGTTCTCTTTCTCTCTCTCTCTATTGCCACTTCTTCCATTTGTTTATCTTCCTACCTATCTCTCTCATGCCCTTTCTCTCTTCCTCTCTTTTACACACATCCCTCCTCTCTTTTCTTTGTTTTCTCTCTGTCTCTAGATCTCTTTCTCTGTGTCTGCATCTGTCTATTTTTGTTGGGCAAGCTGCCTTTATAAATCTCACTAGAAAAGGCTGCGTATATTTTCCGGATTGGTAGATTTTGAGAAATACACTTTCCGAATTCACTGCCCCTACCCACTTTCACTCACTCACTCACTCATGCCCGTTATGCCTCATGGCATGTTCCTTTCGCATGACATGTTCTAGCCATCTCCATCGCACTTTCACCCATGTATAAAACTGGACTTGCATCTCGGAGCTGACCATAACAAAGCCAGCTGGCTTGAGTTATATGTACTCCTTACCCTTTGTGGTCCCAACTTTGTTTACATGGCGACCATTTTCGACATTCAAAATGGATTGCTATTTCTAATGTTCTGAAAAAGCTTTTTTTTTTCAATTGCAGACCAAAAAGTTAGTGAGGAGGAAACACCTAGATTGAAATATCATGCCACCACCAGACAGGTAAAAACTTGCGACATTTTGAGTACAGAACTTGCTGCTCAAATTTTCTATAGATTTTCCTTTATTTTGGTATACATATTTTTTGTAAAATATAATAGCTCTAATTTAAAACTAGATTTGGTAAGATTCATGGAGACCTCTTGGCATTTATCAATACCAGTTTATGCCTAACAATGATTTGATTTACTAATAAAATTATATCATGTGAAAAGGTAAATTTTTATACTATCATAATGCTGCTGTACATTGCAATTTTTCATCAATATAAACATGAGATGGAGGGTTGCATCTTAAGTATGATTCCAAATTGCATTAAGGTGTTTGCAAAAGCTTCTTAATTATTATTATTACTATTATTATAATCATATATTTCACCCGTTGAGTTTAAAGTTTGATATCCAAAGTTACTTCATGCTCTGACTGAAGTCAAATTAGTTGTTAAAATTTATGTTGTTTTTTTTCTTCAATTAAGAACATGTTTCTACTGCAGTGTGTGTTTTTTGCTTTTTATTTATTTTTATATTTTTTTTAAGCAAAAATGCTATTTTAGTTTTATTAATGTTAAACAAATAATGTATTAATGTTTTTTTCACCTTTATTTTTGGAAATAACAATTAAGATGGGATGCATACTGCCCAATGGGGACAGTAATACCTGGAACAAAGTTCATTGCATTCAAAGTTCCACTAAAAGAGGTATGTGTGCAATGATTCATGTAGTTTATTTAGTCTTAAACTATGTTTGGAAGAAGAAATGGTGCTGTGATTAGTACCTGAGTTTTTTATTTTTTGGATCTGTACATGAAACCTTGGTGTAGCTACTTAATATTTAAATTATTTCCTTCTCTTACTTGTGAGACAGTCATGTCCAAGGATAGAAGTTTGGAGAAACTGACAATTGGATGGATCAAACCCATTTTAAACTTTAAAAAATTATCTTCATTAATTTTGTTTCGTTTTGTAAAATCAATGAACAAATTTAATAGGAACGAAAGGAATATTTTAAAAATTATTTTGTGTTAATCAGAAATAACTGACCCTAAACAAAAGATGTAATGGAGAAATCTCAAACTCTGGAGCCTAAAGAACCTATATAGATATAACATAGCAAAGACATTTCATTCATTTGTATCTCCTCTCCATTTGACCCTTTAATTTATATCCAACCATGCATTTGATTGCAGAAGTAATCAAGAATTTCAATGATCCTTTTGGGGTGAAGTGGTAATGGAAAATGACAATAGAAATACCAGTTGGACCATTTTATATTTGGACATTGAGCTTTTACTGTATTCACAAGCCAACTAGTGGAGGATTCTGCTTAATTTCTTCATTTATCTTTTTAAATGTCGTTTTAATTAATTGCAAAATGGTTGCATGCAAGTACACAATTTTTTTTCTTTGATTTATATTTACCAGGCTTTGCTGCGTGCTGTTGATGAAAAAGACAGGTAATTGTGACATCCATAGATAGTTTTTGTTGAATATAAATATAATATATATATATACTAGTGGAGGATTCTGCTTAATTTCTTCATTTATCTTTTTAAATGTCGTTTTAATTAATTGCAAAATGGTTGCATGCAAGTACACAATTTTTTTTCTTTGATTTATATTTACCAGGCTTTGCTGCGTGCTGTTGATGAAAAAGACAGGTAATTGTGACATCCATAGATAGTTTTTGTTGAATATAAATATATATATATTATATTTAGATATATATATATGTAGAGAAAGAGAGAGAGAGAGAGATTTTTTAATCCTTAGCTAAATTTATTAAATGTAAGAGGTCTAAAAGTACAGAAACTTTTATCGTTGGACTTGTATTTTTCTAAGAACGGTTCTATAATTGTTAGACTATATTATCTTCATTAATACATGAAGTTGGATATGTGCATCAATAGAAATGACACCCTCTGAAAGGATGTTTCTACACCCTTTTTGTTTTGTTTTTGTAAAAACAATTTTTTTGTCTTTGCAGGTTTTCTCCAACCATTTTGGTGACCAAGCTTAGGGAGCAAAATTTAGCTCTTGCTGGTGTAATTGATCTTACATTCACTTGGAAATATTATGACAAGAAGGTGCAACAAAATCTTCCTGAATAAGTCTTTTTAAAAAATCCATTGAAAAAGTGATTCTCTGCATTTTTTAGATACATTTTTTTATATAGCATATTGTTTTGTTGGGGAATATTACTGCCATTACTGAAAGTAACTAAAAATACGGAAATAGCTTTAAAAAAAATTATGTTTATAAAAAAAAGAAAATAAAGGAAAATTAAAGCTTTCTTTAAAAAGATTTAAAAACCAGTGCAAGAAAGTAAGTGTTGTGAACTTTTGTTTGGTTATAAATAATATCAAGAATATAAGATATTGGAGGCTTTTTGAATTGTGATATTGAATTGCTATTTGTAACAATAGCAAAGATCTAAAATATCAGATTTAATAAAGTTAAAAAAGAATAGATGGAAAGTTTCACACAATGCATTTGAGATAAATATTTGATATCCACTCATGCCCCTCTTGCCCTCAGTCCAAAAAATAATGTATCTACCTGCAAAAATCACGCAAAAATGTTTCTGTTTATAATTTTTTTGCAAACTTCACCTTGCTGTTTTATCTTTACAGGAATTTTTAGACCAGTCAGTTGAACACAAGAAAGTATTTACAAAAGGCCATGAAGTCCCTAGTGATGCTGTGTACAAAGAGTAAGCAATTCCATCTTTCACATCTTGCTAGTTGAACCGACTAGAGGCTAAAATTTGGTCTTAATAATTCTGTGTATCTAGAATCATATTCATATAGAACATACAAACTTGGATTTACTTAAACACGTGTTGTCCATTATTAAGTTTAAAATAATATATATTTTCCATGCAAAGATTAGAAACATTTGGATTACACCTGTTTTACTTCTTTGTTGTAAATATGTTTTTTTCATAAGCATTTAATTCACTTTTTGTTTCAATTTACCTGGTTTTTGAGCATTTGATAAATTATTTAATGCTGCCAACAATCAAAGCTTGGGAAATTTGTCAGGGCTATATATATATATATTTTTTTTTAAAGATTATTTACGAATTTGAGATAATTAAAATGATAAAAAAAATAGGAAAATATAGATGTTAAATGTTGAAAAAACCCGCTTAAGTTAGTTTACTGCCTATAATCTGTATAAACTAAATAAAATTTATTTT
>RQTK01000485.1:157426-175757 GCA_003991915.1 Elysia chlorotica
ACTGCTACTACCACTACTACTACTACTACTACTACTACTACTACTACTACTACTACTACTACTACTACTACTACTACTACTACTACTACTACTACTACTACTACTGCTGCTTGTGGTACACTCTTACATATAATGTCTAATACCAAATAACGATAGTGCGAAAAGAAAATGAAATAATTATAACGGGTTTTACAGTTTTAAAAGCAAAACATGATAAAGTCTACACAAACTACATTGGATGAATCGTTTGTTTTAATAGGGTTTAAGACTGTCTTGAATACCCTATTATACTCATTATTACCTAAGGCACTTTTTTTTTATCTTACCAAATCATTTTATTTATAATATCCACCAATTGATATCCAATACCCTTTCTTTTTCAACAAAAAAGTAAATCAATACAATGCTGAAAACATTAATTTTCCATTATCTCTTTTAGTATACATAAAAAGCATATATATATATATACACTGTAATTATATATACAGAGAGAGAGAGAGAGAGAGAGAGAGAGAGAGAGAGAGACAGAGACAGAGAGAGGAAGAGAGAGACAGACAGACAGGCAGGCAGACAGAAAGACATAGATTTATATATTTTTTTCTGCTGGTACAACATTTGTCTGTATAAAACCAACTGAAAATGATCCATAAAACCGGCTTTAACAATAGTGACTTTATCACTATTGAAGGTGTGATAAACTCTGAAGCATTGCTTTATGATAAAACTGACTTTAGAATCTGAAGGCTGTAGAATGCCAAAAAGATCTTCTCTCAGTGTGTCAGACATAGTAGCAGTGATTTTAAAGTCATTTTTTTTCACAGGAAAAGTAAAAATACAACAACAGGGTTTTATTTGTTTTACACGAAAATGTATGATCGTAAGTATGGAGATCATAGATGTTATAAGATAAACAACTGTTTTCGCCCTCGGACAACATCTCGCTTTTACAAGGTGCAAGAAAATCAAGAATTTGTATCATGAACAACTTAATGATTGATAAGTAGTTTACTCTATTTTTTTATTGACTGTAGCTGAGGAAATTCTATACATGCTATTATGAGTATCAATAAGAAACCATGAACATTAACTTCTCAATCTGATTGAGACTGAAACGAACAGTGAAATCAAAATTAATGCTCGAAAAAAAAAAACACGAAGCACAAACTGAAAAGCCATTGCTCACACAAAATAATGTACCTAATCTTCGCAATAGCTAGGTCTAAAATGATGAAATTTTTGTTTAATGCATGCGATGCTCAAATAATACTCATAGACTTAATAAGAAATATTCAGTTCAGCGAATACTGCAACACAGCATGATATGCGTGCAGTTTGGATGAATGGCAAGACAAAAGATTCTATTTTGATGCCCTAGCTAAAATTAATGTTGGACACTTGAGTATCCACTATTTGCACACCCGCACAACTTTAGATAAAGAGGATGAAAAGAGTCTGCATGGAGATTGCTCTTCAGGGCAAACAATTATGAAAGTTAAAGCTCATCCTCACCGATGAATGTGTTTTTGTTCTGTTTTTTCGTCTGTTTTTTTTTTTTTAAGGATTTAGAGTAATGTATTACAGCAAAGTAGAAGCGGTCACGTTTCTTTTTGTGTTGGTTGGTTCGTTACAATACAACGTTTTCTTTTACCAATTCAAGACAAAAGAAACACCGCCCTCGAATACATTGTAAGAAGTCACACACAATAAGCTCTCACATTCTGTATCTACATCACTATGTCTTTGATTTTCGTCTCTCAATTTCCCTCTCTCAAACAAACAATCAATAAATCGCTCTCTCTCTTCCTTTCGTTAAACATGTGCAGTTTATATTTATCTGGCTGAAGAAGTATCTCTTATATGAATATAATCGTAGGCAGTGAATTTTCTATCTTTCACTGCCCAGCGAGAAGGAAAAAATCCGACCAACTCTTTAGCCTTTCCTAGGAGGGAAATTACATCCATCTGAAGATGAGTTTGTTTAGTGTGCCCCTTTTCTGAAGTGACAATGATTCAAGGATTAAATTCACTAATGCAATTTTTTATGATTAGTTTTGAAACGATGGTAATCTTTTCGAGTATTATTGTGATATTAGATTAATTTTGTAATACATCTATTACAAATTAACCATAGGCATATCAGATGCTTACTTTTTTAGTTTCACTTTAATCACTACATAATTATGTAACAGTTTATAACATAAGCATAGAAAAGAAATACTAAAAACTGTGCGTGTAAGCATTGAACAGTGTTTTTAATATTATGTGTTATCTAGATAGTGCAGTATTTATTTAATTATAAGATAGCAAAATAGTTACATTTTTACAGAAAACACTTGTTGACAAAGCACCCAAAGCGCATTGAACTCGATTTGAAAAAAAGATTGCTTGGGTAAGGTTTCCAGCTTCTTTCTGGATGAAAAACGGTAAAGAACTGAAAATTTGTTAACACAGTAAAAAGCTAAAATTGAAAATTTATGTGAGCATGGACACTTATCAAATTTTCTTTTCTAAAATATTTGAGAGTTAAATGGCATAAATCACTTTTATCTCTTAAGCCTTGAAGAGTCCTATGCGGAGACAAGCGGCGTCCAGTATGACCGCAGGCTTCGCAGAAAGGTTGATGTCTAACTGGACAGGACAGCACGACTTCGTATGGTAAACTATCGGTCGCTCTAGTTGATCTTAAAAAATCTAAATTCATGTGAAAAATTACTTCATGAAAAATATGAAAATTGAAATGCATCTGTCGTCAGTAAAAAATTATTACAGTTCTTCCTATATTTTCTTGCTAAGTAGTGAGTGGCGAAAAACAGGTAGGCCTACAAAATCATGATATTACAGAGTTCAACTTAATAATATTAAAGGGACTAAAATTTAAATGAAGATCGAACTTTAAGTTCCTCTGCTTAGCAGGATTCATGTGATTAGTACTATTTTAATATGATTCATTTAGTATTAAAGAAAAAACACTCACATCTCTCATCTTTTACAAAGCATGCAGAAGAATAAAACACAATTTGGAAATTTTCCTCTATGTTACAAAAGTTTACAAATCTTTGTGTAAGAAAAATAGAAGATAACAATATTGTATCTTTACATTTTCCCTTCATCCTTAGCCTCCCAGTACTAGCGAAACCGGCGTCGCTGATCTACAGCGGCAAAGCTGCATGTAGAAGCAGCAGCAGCCTAGAGAATCCCTCGCCCTTCTCCCCAACCCTGGAGATGTTTGTGGCGTTACTGGTCGGACTGACACTGCTCGTGGCCACTAGTATTCTCCTGAACGTGAGACCGTACCTTATCCCACCAGGACCTCGCAGGCTACCTCTCATTGGAAACTTGCACATCTTTCTAAAAAAATGTGGCATTGTTGAACTCGCGGCAGATTTGCGTGAACGATACGGAGACGTGTACAGGTAACCTACGATTCTTCTATTGAAATAATTAATTCTTATGGTTGATATCTTAATTTGTTCGTTACTGCTACATAAGGAGAATTCTCTTTTACTTTGATTGTTCTTTCTTGATTAAACGGCTGTTAGGTTCCCAGGAGGCTTTTATACGGTGATGAGTCCAAACATACTTTTAATTGTAGCCACACAGAAACAGAGCGGGGTTACCAAAACGTATGTCTCAGCCACTCGCACAAACATTTTATATAAATATAGACAACTCTTTCACTGTCCTTTATCACTTTACGATCGATCCATATAGACGAAATAAACGCAGAGCTATTAATATTTAATACGGAATAATTCGTGAGCAATTACCCTTCTAAACCTTTTGAATAGCATTGACTTGAGTTGGTTTAACGTCCAACTTCAGCACTATACAGGCTTTACTATGGACGTGTGACAAGTTTATGTGCTGCTGCACACGAGACAGGGCGGGGATATCATGACTCATGTCTTAGCCGATCACATTACACTGACACTGACCCAATCAGTTACAAAGGACAAAATTGGGCAAATAAATCTTCCGATCGTGAGATTCGAACAACGGATTTCCCAATCTGGAGACCAACGTTCTACCACTTGAGTCCGTCCGCCCCCCTCTAAACTTGTTGCAGAAAGCCTTATCCCTCCTCAGTCTGAACACAATACGCCCCCCAAGTAGGACATACCTCTCGCTAAACCAACGTGGATTTCACCCGGGACGTATCACAGCAGATATAGTAGAGACACACAAATGGCTCGCAGTGAAGACATTAAAAGAAAACATTGGCATCAAAATCTCCGGCATTGATATGTCAGCTGTTCGATACAATGAATAGACGTCATCTTCTCGATAAAGTCAAACCATTGTCAACGAGAAGAAGCGCAGGCTTACACGATACCTAATAAGTAACACAGACATTGACCCACGCACCAACGACTCCTCGATCCCCAAGCTATTCACAAGCAACTTTAGTACATCACAGACCTCTTAACAATTATTATATCTAGGTCACGCTATGGAAGATGTTGGACCTATTCTGTCAACACCAATTGCTCTTATGCCAAGAAAACCAAATGTCATTGTAAATTCTGTTGGCCCGCTGGATCCACGTCAATAAGGCAACGAGAGCCTACCGTATCCAGCGTGGCGCCAAACTAGAAGGCGGCGAAAAACACCTCTGCCAAAAGCGCTTAACAGAGACCTAGCATTGACAGACCATTCAGTTGGACTGAACACAACTAAAGATTAAGAAAACATCCCTGAACTTGCCTAGAGCAGGAAAGGGTGGGAACGACTCATATCCAAGATCGAGGAAACTGCCGAGGTGTCGTAAGCTAAGAACTGGGACGCGATACAGCCTTAAGTCGGTTAGTCATACATGTAGATACCTCTCTTTCTCGTTCATTCTGTCCAGCCTTTACCTTGGGAACAAGTTGATGATTGTTGTAAACAGCCTGGATCTGATCAAAGAAGCCTTCGTTACTCAAGGTGACGCGCTTCTCGATAGACCACAAGGTCTGGCCTATGAAATCTTCACAAAAAATAAAGGTTGGTAAAGCTTTTTGAATACCTCTATCGTTATTAACATAGTTCTGTACTACTTACCAATCGTACTCCTAAAGTTGTAGGAAAACGTTTTTGTTTTGAGGTTGTTATATTTCAACGTTATAAAAGAATATCTTGGTAATACGTTGCTATGCTATAAGAAATCATAAATATATTCCATTTATCCATATACCCCCCCCCCCACCCCGAACAGTTCTTTAACGATAAAAGGCCTCTTTTCTTTTTTTTTCTTCTTTTCCTCTATCTACCTATCTATCTATATTTTCCCATACCTCTCCTGCTCTCTCTTACGACCTGTCTCTTCGTTTCCTTCTGTCTCCCCCATCCCCATGTCACAACTGCAGGTGTAATAAACACCAACGGGAAACAATGGAGAGACCACCGTCGTTTTATCATGCACACTTTCCTGGATTTCGGGGTTGGCCAAGACGCCCTGGAGAACACCGTGTCGCCTGAGATCGCCAGGCTGGTCCAGTCTGTCCGGGACCTGGACGGTGCCCCGTTCGACCCCTGTGACGCCCTCAGATTCACCGCCGCCAGGGTCATCTTCAAGGTCATCCTCAACAAGAGCTTTGAGGGAGAAGAAAAGGCGGATCTGGAGATGTTTATAGCCGCGTAAGTCTTGGCATACTTCACCTAGATTCAAACTAATCGTGTGCCTTTTTGCATCCTAGGGCTCTGACAGGGACATGTTGGCGGCTTATTTAATAACATGACATGTATAATAAAGCGTTGTTGGTTCTCTGAAGCCTTGCCTGTCTCGTGCTTTACATGGTATCTGACCCTGTTTGTTGTTAAGCTAGAATGTGGTTGATGGTAAACATCTATTAATAGGCTTTATTTCGATTGGGGTAGGAAACTGATATTTTAAAGTTTCAGCTAAGAAAAGAAATTTTGTCGACCTTTATAACCTGTACACAGTTCGGACCATTTTTTTCGATGAGCTTCAAAATTATACATACGTTGGGAATATGTATATATCGATATATAGATAGATAGATAGATAGATAGATAGATAGATAGATAGATAGATAGATAGATAGATAGATAGATAGATAGATAGATAGATAGATAGATAGATAGATAGATAGATAGACAGTTAGATAGATAGATAGATAGAAAAACAGACTGGTAAAAAAAAAAAATATATATATATATAAAACTATATATATAGTTCGTATAGTGGGATTAGAATATCTTACAGATCTAGTAGACACGCCTGCACCAAGGGAGCGAGGCTTACACCGACTAGAAACAACTCTCTGCGTGTAAACCATTCACCTGATAAAAAAAAAGCCGTTACGTTGTGGCGAAACTTTTTTTTAATACATTTGTTGCTGTTTTTCAAACTTTTTTGTAACCTTTTGTTCTGATGTTTAATGTGGTTAACTTTTTAATGTTATTTCAATGAAGTTCTAAGTTAGATATTCATCACCATCTACCCTCAGAACCGACTCCGTGATACAGAGTTTTGGTGTGCTGTCTGCCCTTCATTTTGTTCCTTTTATAGGCATGCTTCCTGGAAATGTCTTTAATGTGAGCGCAACATAATTGTTAGTTTTTCTTTTATGAGACCTTGGGTAAGATGCACAAACATGAAGTATCTTCTTGTTCTTATAATTTTTGTTACGACGAGACGTGAACTACGTCGTGTTTGTGCATTCTGCCCTTAGCTTAATCTTGTTTTTACTTACATGATCTTTTGAGATTCTTGTTGTCTTCGTGTTTTGTCTGAAACTATTCTCTTTTTCTCCAGTATTATTTTACGTCTCCCTGTAAAGCATATGTCTGTCTATAGATATGCGTGTATAGTATATAATTACATTTTGTTGTTCCTTTTATTTACCATTGTAGACACTTTATTGTACAATTATCCTATATAAAAAAAACGTGTTAAACCCAAAGAAACACTGATGTTCACATTGATTTTGTATTCTTGATCTTTTTTTTCTAATTATCTATATTTTCATGGAACTGTAAGTATGTTTTTATATGATATCTATATCAATTTATAAATCTTTTGTTGCAAAATTTTCTGTCAGTTTTCTAAACGTATTTTTCATCCGTGGGCCTATCTAATTGCTATTTCAAAGGTTTGGAAAACTAAGTCTCTTTAAATGAACTATCCTATGCAGAATTACTATTATGAAGCAATAAATGGAATTGCATTTTATTTCCTTGATTAAAGGAAGAAATCACATAGGCACCTGTCCATTTCTCTATCTCCATGGGTCTTCTTAATTTGATTCTAATTTTATATATTTATAATTCGTACCGCTGTATTAACAAGTGCAGTCCTGCCTTTACTGATATGTTGATATGTTTAGATGGACAAGATCAAGGCCACAGACAGGCAGATCAGGAAGTTCATGCACTGCCAGGTAGAGAGGAGGGTCATCCACCTGGCTGCTACAGGCGACCAGCAGTGTCTGGCTGACAGCTACCTACACAGAATCCAGGCGGACAGAAACCGCGGGACTGACTCGCACTGTTTTGATGGTAAGGGTTTCTTTGAGTCTCACTTTATAACGTCTAGAAATTGTAAGAAATGTTTCTTAGGATCCAATTGCAAGATAACATGACTGCAGAGGATGCACACTAGCAGAACCAATGTACAGAATGACATCGGTTTAAATTTATTAGGTTTTTGTAACTAAAAACTTCAACTTATGTACTTATAGCGTCCTTTCCAAAGGGACATAAGTAACTTTTTTTGAAGAATCAGTAGTTTTATCAATACGTAACGACAGAGAGAGAGAGAGAGAGAGAGAGAGAGAGAGAGAGAGAGAGAGAGAGAGAGAGAGAGAAAGACAGAGACAGACAGACAGACAGACAGACAGACAGACAGACAGACAGACAGACAGACAGACAGACAGACAGACAGACAGACAGACAGACAGACAGACAGACAGACAGACAGACAGACAGAAAGACATACATAGGCAAAGATAGAGCCATATGCAGAGACTGATAAATCGACATAATGAGGTAAGAGGATGTCTCTGTATTAGAAAGTTGATATAGCCTAACTTTTGCCCTATCCACTCAATATTACAAAAATGCTCATTTTCATTAATAGAATGTCAATATATATATATGAATATCACATCTCACTCCAATATGTCTTAAAACGTTATAATTCAAGTAAAATGTTAAGGGAGAATACTTAAAATACGGCTTTTATAAATTATAATACTGTTATTTCCCTTTACTAAATGATTGTATAAACGAAGTTATCTAGTTTATTATGGGCAAAGCACATTTTCAATAGATTTTGCGATTCTCAAAAATAGTAATGAGTCGAAAATCAGAACAAACGTGGATACAACGCAATATTATCTTTTTTAACATAGACTTTGAATAGGCACCATTAGATATATTGATCTACTTTCGCCACTTTGATCATTAAAAAAGAATAATCATTAATAATAATAAAAAGTGTCCAAATGTAGCTTCATTCTTGCGAAAACAAAGGGAAATTGAAGGGAAAAAATAAGACAATTAAGTAATATTAAACAATTATTTATATTAAAGGATATTTAATGTGATGAAAAAGAAATACTCAAAGTGTAAAAACGATCATATAGATAATTACTTTTATGAAGACTGAATGATATATTAAAAAGGTACTTCATGCATGTGATAACTAATGGAATAACTGCATAACGCAAAGAGTAAAAAAGCTTTAATAAGTACAAGGCATCGAGCTATACAAAACTCGTACCATGTTCACAAAATGTTACTTAATATAATTTAGCACTTTGTTTACAAATATGCCTTTAAGTTTGAATGATTGCATGGAAATCATGGAGAACCTCAAGGAATCGCGTGCTCTGTTAAGCTGGTGTTAATTTTTTTTTTTATATTGAGCAGCCCCTCCTCCCTGGCATTGCTGACATTCACTTTTTTTTAACGAAGCTCGATTCTAGATGAGATATAGGCAATGTTATCTTTGAGTAGCAGACATGTTCTTATGCGAGGGTCACTAGGCAAACAAGATTCTATCTTATATGTTAATATATGACGTGTTATACTTTTAACTTCACAGAGCTCATAATTACCTTAATCCGTTTCCTTAAAACACATAACGTTGAATCAAGATATTTTAATTGTTCATCACACGCAACACGCCTGTTGAAAGCAATGGTCATATTTTTGCAATGATGATTAGGAACCATGATCTATATGAATTCAGATTATTCGACGCTCATTATCATCAGGCGCGTTTCGGTAAATCACGTGTAACAATTTTGTTTAATTTTTGTTTACCTCATCATGGCGCATTCATTATGATCTATAAAAAATTGCGAGAAAAGATTTGAAAAAAAGCTATAGTTAATGTCTTTAAAATTATTTTTTATCATAAAATCTATTGACAATCAATTAGGAAATGTCTATCAGATTATTTCAAAATCTTAAAAATACTTCATTGTTCCCTATACACGTAAAAGACTGGAACAGACTTATAAAGCCCACAACTGTATATTACCCGTTTCAGATGGAAGTCAGCAATCGGGACCTTACCACCCGTATCTCTTTAAGTGTGTTTACTGCTTTATTTTAAATTTTAAGACACGGCATTACTTTTATTTTGTCCTTTTAGTGGAAAACCTTGTGCAGGTGATGCTGGAACTGGTGGTTGCTGGCACAGACACGACGGCGACGACCCTCCAGTGGTTCCTTCTGTACCTGGCCCTAAACCCTGAGGAGCAGAGCCGCCTGCACGAGGAGCTGGACGCCCAGCTGGGTAACGCTGCGGTCACACTGGCCCATATGGGTTTTTAAATTTTAGATTAACCTGTAATTCTTTGAAAGACTGTTTCCATCGGCAACAGAAAAAGAAAAAAAAAATTTTCGAAGAAAAATAAATCGCAGTCATTGATCTTCTTGTTTATTAGAATGTTTAATTGAAAGCGATGTCTTTATTAATGATAAAACTACATCACCCTCTTCTTCATGAGCGTGAAAGAGAGAGAGAGAGATAGAGAGAGAGAGAGATAGAGAGAGAGAGTGAGCGAGAAAAAAAGAAAGAGATAGAGAGAAGAGCAGTAGAGGCGAAAGAGCTAGAGAGAGAGAGGGGAGATAGAGAGAAGAGCAGTAGAGGGAGAAGAGCTAGAGAGAGAGAGAAAAGCCACAGAAAGAGAGAGAAGAGCCAGAGAGAGAGAGAGAGAGAGAGAGTTTTTGTCGTTGTTGTTGTTGTTGTTGTTGTTGTTGTTGTTGTTGAGCGTAACGCCCAACATCAGCACTATATAGGCTATATTGTGGACGGACCCCAAGACTAACGTCTGACAGAGAGAGAGAGAAAGAAAAAGAGAAGAGCCATAGAGTGAGTTGTTGTTTTTTGTTGTTTAGTTGTTTTTTTAGGGGGGGGGGGAGATAGAGAAGGACAGATTAATGCATAATCCTGGCCACAATTCGAATATATTGTACTTTCATTTTTTTTTCTTATCAGCTGGGGTGTTTCCAACATTGCAAGATCGGTCACGTCTGCGTCTCCTAGACGCCGCCATATTAGAAACGCAGAGACTGTCCAACACTGTACCTTTTGCTGTTACACGATCACCCAGCAAAGATATGACTCTGGCAGGATTCAGGTACAATACCTATACTGCAGTTTTCATTGCTAATGCGTTAGAAAAAGTTTGTCATGGACTTTTTGTTATTCATTTAATGCACTCACCCGAAAAGATAATTTTTTATAAACATGACAGGCTTCAGGAGCCAAAACTTGATCCTCGACTGTGCAATGCTTGCTAGGAATCTGTTATTATAGCACACAATGCCGTATGATGAGACGCCGATATCAGGCCAGGATGCGGCTTTAATAGAGGAATTGTGATTGCTGGTGCATGTTTAGACACCTTAATGCAAAACACAACGCAGTTTGATGTTGCAAATAGGCCTAATGTTGAAAGTAGTCAGAGTCATTTGGTTGATTTGTGCATTATTAACAAATCTTTTTTTAAAAGGTTATATATTTTACGATCTGTGTACTGCTATAATTTTCTTCATACTGTGAAACACACTTCTTTATATTAAGATTCATTGGGTTTTTTAAGCTTCAGAATAAGAACTATTATGATGAAACAAAATGTACTCCACCTTCGCACTTTGGAAATTATCCTTTGATTGAAATAGATACATAGATAAACAATGCACACCAGGAGCTTTTACAATTGTATCTTTCCAAAGTGTCTTTTTTATTATGTATGAGCAAAAAGAAAACTTTTTCTATGCGCGTCTACTCTACAGGATTCCGCAGGGGTGCATTGTGGTGCCGTCACTTTCTTCTGCTCTCATGGATCCTGAGCTTTTCCCTGAGCCAACCACCTTTAGACCATCCAGATTTTTGACTAGGAAATGTGTTAAACTACGAGATCTGGGCATGATTCCCTTTAACATAGGTATTAAATTATGAAAAGCATGTGGTACATTACTAAATGTCCTAGCCAATCTAGCCAAATGTAGCCAAGTAAAAGCGTGTTATATACTGATAAATACATGTATATACGCACAAGTTACACTAAGCATTTTAAAAATATATACTAAAATACAAAAAAATGAGGCATAATGTCAGTTACTGTTAGACAGTCCAGATTTTATAAAGAGAAGGAGTGAGATTGGAAATTAAGTTGCTGAACAGTTCGGAGTGCGATAGATGAGAAGTCAGAAGATTGTGGTCACTGGAAAATGATTCTAGAGGGTCTCTCTCAGAAAATAAAAACAATGAATTCAGATTTCCATTAATATCTTTAAAAATAGTTTTAGCTTTCATACAACTCTGCAATATTGATATGTGATCATTCATGTTAATGAAAACGTTTGGTTTGAGCGTTTAAAAGCAGTTATAGGTGTACAGTTCAATATTTAAAGTGTGGTACTAAAACCAACTTCTCACACATTAAATTTGGTGAAAAAAAAATTAGGTGTCTTACAAATTTAAAGCAGTATTGTGAATGAACTGTTTAAAACTATAACAAACTTCTTTCTTTAAATTTCAGGAAAACGGAATTGCCTGGGCGAAACACTGGCGAAAGTAGAGCTGTTTCTTGTCGCGGCAGCCATGTTGCAAAGCTTCACGTTTGTACTTCCGTTTGAGGATCCACATCCATCGATGCAAGGCATTGTGGGCGCCACGCGGAAGCCACATCCGTACAGGCTGCAGGCTATTCCTAGAATAGACAGGGCTTGAATCTTTCAAAAGCGATAACAAGGTCGACTCTTCTTTTTCCTGTTTTAATTTGAAATTAAATTTTACAATTAAACATACTACCCAATTTTATACCGAAGGAATTTTAAATATTAAAAAAAAAATGAAAAACCCACAACAAAAATAATCATTCTACTCCACTTACAAAAAGAGGTATCCTCTTCCGTTTGGCCCATCATCATTCTTATTTGATTCTGCCTTCTTTTCACACAATTTGAGTTAAGTGAATATAACAGTATTTATTATAAGATTCATTTCATATTGATCATATCCAATTTTTCAAAGACCACTGGTTATGTATGTTAATGTCATCAAATTATGTTTTAAGAATTGGTTGTTTACACAATTTAGTAACTTTCATGTTGTATACAAGCCAATTGTCAATGCAATTTACTCGTATAATTATCTGATACAAACAAAACAATTGCCAACTTTTGTAATATGCCTAGCTCAAATTGTAACTCTCTGTCTCTGTCTATGTCTCTCTCTCTCTGTCTATCCTCAGTGACTGTCTCTCCCTCTATCTCTTTTAGCTATCTATCTATCTGTCTGCCAATCTACCTTCTAGAAATAGCTTTAACCATAGCAGTTTTCTTAGTAGACCTTCCAAAAAAGAAGACTTTAAATAATTGTATTTAAAGTAAGGTGGCAGCGCTTTCACCTCTCTCTCTCTCTCTCTCTCTCTCTCTCTCTCTCTCTCTCTCTCTCTCTCTTTCTCTCTCTCTTTCTCTCACTTGGATACTAGCTGAACTCTATGTTCAAGGCTTTGCAAAACATGGATAAATCACGCAGGTATTATGAAGTGAAAAGGTTGATGAGTTTCCAAAATAAATTAATATTACCAGAACATGGGAGATTTTCAGATAATATTCTGTCTCAACATTCCTTAAAAGGCAAAAAAATTAATATAAATGTGTATAAAAGTTACTACGAAAAACAAGTATAACCATAACTTTGGTGAGTGTGTATACAATCCTCTCTTCTCATTATTGTCTATTTACGTGTTATCGTTATTATCATTTAAAGGTAATTACAAAAAAAAAAATCGCCAACTCCTGTTTCAGCCTTATCCTCCCTTCAATATCCACTAAAAACGTGGGTTAACACGCAGTTGTAAAACAAACTCAGAAAATACAAAACTATAAAAGCAAAGAAAAAACAACAACAACAGCAACACATCAGGTACTTTAAAAGCTAGATGTGATACATTTTGTATACTCTATAATTCAGTATACCTTTTTTGACTTTGCACGTTTAAATAATTCTTTTCTACAATGTTGTTAAGTTTTAGATACAAATGGGTTTCAAATGAATGCATTATAAATTTTAATTTTTTTGTGTCTTAATGCTTTAAACGTTTCAAAAGAGTTCCTTACTCATTCTTAAATAATGTTGTGGTTTAGTGCACCACGATGTCGTGAGCTATGACTATACAATTCACAATTTGCGTGAGTGCAGAAAATGGAGTGGATTTTTTTCAGCCACAGATTTTCTTCTTTACATGGTGCTTAGATTTTCTCGTAAAATACGCTCATGTTAGCATTCCGGTGTGTTTCGGACCATATACAACAGGACAAGTTTACACATGAGGGAGGCCTCGGTGGAGTTGCAAGAGGTAGGACTAATCAGTTAAATGGATATGGGAAAGGCTGTGTGAGAGGAAAAATGTGCAAACGATAAAAACGTGTCAAGGGAAATTTAAAAAATCAGATGTTTGCACACACACAAGGAGAGAGAGAGAGAGGGGGAGAGAGAGAGAGAGAGAGAGAGAGAGAGAGAGAGAGAGAGAGAGAGAAGGTGGTAAGAGAGCGAGAAAGAGGGGGAAAGAGAGAAGGACAGAGAAACAGACAGAGACACAGGCAGAAAAAGAAATAGGAACAGAGAGAAAGAGAGAGTAAGAGAGAGGAGTGTGTGTGTGTGTGTGAGAGAGAGAGAGAGTTGCTATTCATCTAGAGTTCTCTGTAAGCTTTTGTACTCATGCAAATAACTTACGTAATGGATAAGAGGCTGATAGGATGGTAACTTTTTATATCTTTTTTATATGTTGTAAGTAATTAAGAATTGTGTTTTTTTGTTTTTTTTTATATTTATTTTGTTTACATGGTATAGTATAAGTTTTATTCGATGTAGTGCTTCTCTTCCACTTATTTTGACAGCCTCGCTTGTTAGTTGATCTTTTTCTGGTGCTTTATTGATTTTTATCTCCTTTCAAGCATCTTGTATCTCTCATGATAATTATAGTTGATCAGATGATTGATCTGATTTATAATTCAGGTGTATAGCTTGTCGAAGGAATGTGCGCACTCTTTGGATAGAATGCACAAACAAGACGTACCTTCTCTCTGGTCGTAACAATATAAGAATAAAAAGGCTTACGACGAGAAGACTTAGTAAGCTACCTCATGTTTGTGCATTCTATCCTTTATATCTTCGCAGTCTCTGCCTATTGTGTTTTCTATCTTTATCTCTCATAATACTTTTTTTTAGATTTGACTCTATTTGACTCATTAATACTTTTCCTACACAATGTTTTCGTTTGTTTTATCACCGTGATTCGTAATGACCCATACTATTTTATATTTTCACTATCTGTTTTGACACTACTTAGAGCTATTTTTTCTCACGAAATGTTGTAATCCTTCTTTCTTCTTTTTTCTTTTTCTGATCCTAAGCCTCTTTCTCTCTCGAAACTACTTACTTACTTACTTGCTTACTTAATTACTTAGTTACTTAGTTACTAATGTACTTACTTTCTTACCTACTACAACGACCTATCGTCGTTTGTAAAAACGGTTGCTGCCCGTACTGTTTTTGCACTATAAATTTACATTCGTAACGTCTTTCCGTATTGGAGTATACTTCTGTGCTCTTTCTTCTGGTCCATTCCTTGATGTTGTCTCTAAATCCTGTCTTTGGACGTCCTCTAATCCTCCAACCCTCGATCTTACCCTGTAGAACATCAGTGTCCCAAAATCCAAGCTTTATATCTATTAGTAATAAGTATAACCTTTAAAAAAAAAACATTTTATATCCGTACTGTGTCCCAAAACCTGAGCGAAGCCGGGCATCCCAGCTAGTATATATATATATACATGGAGGGATAAAGACATCAATAAGCAGCTAAAAAGGAAAGTCATGAAATTATTGGTGTGGACAGTCATGAAATATGGAGCGGAGGGATAGACACTTCGAAAAAGGGATCAGAAAAAAATCAATAGTGCTAAAATTTGGTTCTGCAGACGTCTCCTAAGAATAGGTTGGAAAGAAAAAAAAGAACAAACCACAGCATTCTCAAAGAACTGATTGTTCCAAGACTTCTTCTAAGCGCCATCAAGAAAAGAAAAGTATCTTTCTTTGGACATGCCTGCAGAAATAAATGCACGCTAATGAAAGATGTTCTACAGGGTAAGATCGAGGGTTGGAGGAATTCTTTTCTTTGCCATTGCAATCCTAGTGTTAATTAATCTGTAGAACAGTAAGCAGTATCTGATTTTATTGAGCCAAGATATTTAAAGTTTTCAAAACATTATAATTCGTTATTGCCGATATTAACTAGTTTGTCTTCATCTCTTGATATATTACGTACATTTTGTTTTCTTTGCGTTCAGCTTCAGAGGTTTTCTTTCTGTTGCAGCCAGCATTGAGTTTTGTTGTGGCCTAGGCATGGTCATTGACACATATTGATGTGCCATCTACATATCCTAAATTTGAAACTTCCTTAGCTCCAACCACTATTTCATAATTGTCCATGTCAACGTCTCTCATTCTGTTCTGTGTACATGCTAAAAAGGTGTGCGATAAGATGCATTTCTGTCTGACGCCTTTTCCAATTTCAAAGGGTTCAGTGTGTGTGCAGTTCCATCTAATGTTTCTCTTTTGATCTCGGTATAATGACTGCACTATAACGACGAGATGGGTTTGGAAGCATATTTTGCTTAGCGTCTTAAAGAGTTAAACGTGGTTCACGCTATCAAAAGCCTAACAGTAATCAATGAGAATTATATAAAATGCTTCTTTGCAAACTTTCATTGGTTTCTCTATTAAGACCTGGAGGGTTCATAACATCATTAGCAGCTGTATCCTTACCAGGTCTGAACCTAGCCTGCTTCTCTGCCAGCTTATGTTCTACCTTAGCTTTTAGTCTGTCCAGTACGATGTACTCCACCATTTTGCTCCTATGACTGATCAATGCTATCGTTCTGTAGTTGATGCAGTCGCCAGTTTTGTTGTTTAAAAACCAGCTCTTGTTTTTTCCAATTTTTTGGCCATTCACAGATATAACATATATTGCAGCAAAGTAGGTGTTTTGCTTGGAGGGCTTTGAAGCCGCCCGTTTTCACCAGCTCTGTAGGGATGTTATCTTGTCATGGTGATTTGTCATTCTTTAGTTTCTTGGTGGCATTTTCTACGTCGTACCTTAAAGGTTCCGGTTCTTTGTTTTTCACTTGTATCCCTATGTCATTGTTATTAGCATCCGAGTCGAAGAGCTTTTTTCATATTATTTCCATCTAGCCATTATTTTTGTTTGTTTCTGTTTGTGCTTTTCCGTCAGCATCATTCATTGTCATTTGTTTGGGCTGGAAAGGTTTTTAACAATTGTAAACTAGTTGTACATATCGTTGGACTTGTTTTTATAAAGCTCCTGAATTAAGTCGCACTCCGTTGTCAGCCATTCTTTCTTGTCTGCTTTGATTTTTTTTTAATATCTGCTTTCAGTTTTAGATACTCTTGTTTATCAGACCTTCATGGCTTTTCTTTTCCTCTCTACAAGTTTTGTTACTTATCTATGGTTTCGTTCTTTTGTTCTTCTTTCGACCAAGGGATTCATCTGCCTGCTGCCAATTTTTTTTTTATGTTTGTCCAAAGTTTTTCTCTGGATTTTTTTTCTTAACTTTTATGTTCTTTCTTTTAAAAGAGCTTCGAATGTATTTTCTGTTTTAATAAGAAAGGTTTTCTTCACACTGTTTCAAGTAATTTCTATATATCACATCGTATTATCGAGTTTCTTTTTGAAACTAGCAAATCACGTAAAATCACATTTATTTTTCATTTATGCCATATATAGTTATATTTTCCATATTATTATGTATTTATCATTTTCTATTTTGAAGAACTCTCCTGAACATTTATTTCCTGAACCCTATGAATTGATTAGAAATAAAGAGTAAATCAACCTAAATAGAAGGAAAGTAGTAAAAAGATAAATCCATAAGATTAACAATGTAAATTAGGAATATTGTATTAAAATCAAATTATTATCTAACAAGAATATGACCATTTCTTTCCTTTTTCATTGTCATTTGGAATGTTTAAACTTATTTGAAGGTAAGTTAAATATTGCATGGTAAAGAATGTATCATTAAAAATTCACAAAAAATATCATGTGTTTAGAGTTGTTTTGATTTTTACCAACACAAGTACAAGTTTATTGGGTTTTTTTCCAAAGCAATAGCAAGATTTCAATAAATTTTGTTAACGTTCAATATAAATTCAAAATACAAGTCAAAAGAAATATTGTAGTTTCTTTTTTCTGTTAAGATTTTCGTAAAAGCTAATGAACAATTTCATAATGTTACATTATTTAACGGTATGGTCGATCTGGGTTAAACTAAGTTACATAAAATCACTCTCCACACACGATTCTGGAACACACTAAGGGAAAACTCTGATTGCAATATAATGCAATTAAAGAAATAGAATGTCACCAACATCTAGATCTCATTTTCAGCAAGAGGAGCTCGTTATTTCGTGAGGAGCACGTGGGGATAAGATAATTGTCTCGAAGATAGGATTGTATAAGTGATTTACGGAAACCCCTAATAACAAAGTCTTTAGATCAAATTTACAGAAGAGCATTATTATCATCATTATCATCATCATCATCATCATCATCATCATCATCATCATCATCATCATCATCATCATCATCATCATCATCATCATCATCATCATCATCATCATCATCATCATCATCATCATCATCATCATCATCATCATCATCATAAGTTCATCTATTGTTTCAAGCCACGGCAGAAAATCATGTTTAAATCGTACAACATTCAGTAGAAACATTAAATGTTTTTACTTTGGTAAGTTATAACTATTATAAAAAAGAGGTGT
>RQTK01000485.1:175770-185986 GCA_003991915.1 Elysia chlorotica
ATCATCATCATCATCATCATCATCATCATCATCATCATCATCATCATCATCATCATCATCATCATCATCATCATCATCATCATCATCATTATCATCATCATAATCGCCATCACCATTATAATCACCCATATCAAAATAAACAACTCTTTTCTGTAGCCTCGTTGATTACTGGGGCATCACATGTTTCTCCATGATATACTTTTTTCCACACTTTTTCACGCCTCTACCTGTTCTCTCTTCTTCCACCTGGCACTTCCGCAATGTCTTGGAAGTTATTCCCTTGTAAAGCTTTTAGAGTTTTACATGTTGTAAAGAAATGTATAACCTCTCCCTTATATTATTAGCTTATACGACTATAGACGTGTCACGATTGTGCATTACTTTTTAAATAGAAAAACGTGCGAACAGAAGGGTGAAAATTAAGTTCATTCTATTGTTTCAAGCCGCAGCAGAAAATCATGTTTAAATCGTACAACATTCAGTAGAAACATTAAATGTTTTTACTTTAGTAAGTTATAACTATTAAAAAAAGAGGTGTGCTGATGATCTCTAGCAATATCTCAATTATCCCAAAGTTATATTTGATTAATTTTATTTTGATTACTTCAGTATGTCTGCGATTTGTTCAGTAATCGTAATCTATAAGATCGAGTAGTTTAGTGATCATTTATCACAAATATAGTGAGTACAGGTAAGGTAATGAATTCCCTCAGACATCACTGGGCATGTGATCAATGTTTTTCTATAAATGACTACACGCATGATTTTTGCAGATTTGTTGTTTTGGTGGTGTTGTTTTGTTGTTGTTGCAAATTCAGCCTGTCTTCCTGTGTCTGCAAAGAAGGATAGGTATTTGAGGAATAAACACTTAGAGAAACAAGGCAATCGAACAAATCGACTCGATACTCGATGCCTAATCTTTTATGGAATTGCTGTGTGTTTGTAGCGTCTTATGGGCATATTGACAGTGGTCAGGCACATGCTAGTTTCGGCAGCTGTAAAGCAGGGAAGCCTTTTCTATACAAAGAAAAACGGTGCTAATTTTGTCACTAAACAAACTGAATAGAAAAGAATTAATGTATATGTTTTCGTAAACATCTGATCACCCGATGTCGTACTGAGTTGAACTAACAGCAAAGTTAAGCACCGCTTTGGAAAACAAAAATGTACAACGCAGGATGCGTACATTTAGATGTATGACTTAAGATGTATAATTTCAAAAAAAAATTAATGGACGTATAATTTTGTTAATGAATAGACAGGTGGGTAAATTATTGAAATGAATTAGGTGTATGAAGAGAGGGATTAACAAACATACTTTATATTTGAATACATATAAATAGATCGAAATTATAGAAACTATGTAAAAAAAAACAATTAGACTATACAAATGGCAACTTAGAAGGCAGTTGAATTTTTAAATATTTCACCAGCCGCCAATGTCTTGAATTACGATGGCAAATATTTTTTAGACCAAAAAAGAGGTTAAAAAATCGTAAAAAATAGTTTTGGCAACCTATTTCGAAATAGGAGATTTGAAAAAAACAACAACAACGTGACTATAATTTTTATGAACGCGCACTCATTTCATTTCTCGCAGAATCTCGTTGTTCGTTCACGGATTACTTTCCTTTAATGGAAGTCCAGCGTGCTGTGAAAATGTTCAGATTTGGGTGATTTAAACCAAGTGCTTTCAGAAAAGCAAGGACAAACATGTCGGATCAGATGTTCACTAGTGTGCAATGTGTTTTTTAAAGTTCAGCGCAATAAAAGTCAAGTGGAATCGTCTATCCGATCAATCAAGTGCAGCCTTTTTTCTTAGGCGTTGGGGTTTGAAATGTTTGTTAACTTTCCAAAGTGTGTTTTACAAACTTTCAAAAATGTTTCACTAGCTTTCCTAGATTTTGCTGTATTTTGTTTAGTTTGCATTTATGTCTCTTTATTTACTTAACTTACTCTTAAAGAAATATTTGGAGACAGGATTAATGTTGGACCCTTCTTTCGTTTATGCTTTCTTTCACGTAATCTCTCTCTTTCTATCTCTCTCTCTCTCTCTCTCTGTCTCTCTCTCTCTCTCTCTCTCTCTCTCTCTTTCTCCCTTCTCTCGTTCTCTATCTCTAACTGGCGGTATGTCAGCCTTTAACTATTTAACTGTGTGCGAGAGAGAGAAAGAGAAATACAGAGAGTTTTTGTGAGATGGTGAAATAGAGACAGATACTTTGAATTGTGCCAAATCATTGCGAACTGCTGATCCCATTATATGATGAAAACAATTTAAACATTGTAATCACGACTTTAGAATGCCTAGCCTAAGGTAGATATATAATAAAAACCATGATCTGACTGAACTATACAAACTACACATTACCGACTTTCCTATGAATTTCTAGCTTGAAACCTGCTTTCCCAACCGGACAAGTTATGAAGCCTGGTCCTTTCTATGTAATATTATGTAGGCCTCATATAGATATATCGACCAGGAACGAAGTATTTGATGGACGCAGAGTAAAAGCGCTAAGAAGCGACCGTAATGTAAAGAGTTATTGCCCGTGCCTTTATTGGCTCAAGGTACCATTGTGATTAGGGAAGCTACTACCTAAGATCCTATGTACTACAGCTGCTGTGTAGGTGCTACTGCTATTGCTACTACTACTACTACTACTACTACTACTACTACTACTACTACTACTACTACTACTACTACTACTACTACTACTACTACTACTACTACTACTACTACTACTACTACTACTACTACTACTACTACTACTACTACTACTACTACTACTACTACTACTACTACTACTACTACTACTACTACTACTACTACTACTACTACTACTACTACTACTACTACTACTACTACTACTACTACTACTGTTACGTCTACTAATGAGCTTACAACTGTTATAAAACACAACCACCTAAACATTTAGGTAATTCTTAGCAGAAGTTAAAAGCGATTTTGGTGAAGATTTGTTAATACTTGCCATGACTTATATTCGCGTTAAAACACGCGATACTGCGATGAGATTTATATAGTTCTTATAATTCTTAATAATATTATTATAAAACTGGAGATCTGCTTCTCTCTTTTCTCAATCAACACCTTGCTAAATGTAATTAAACAACTGTATAGTTTACGTGGTAGACTGTATATTTATCAGAATGTGTCCATTGTTTCAATCAAATCACCAGACCAACAATCTCTTGTAGTTTTGGGTTGGCTCAGCCATATGTACAGGTACTTTTTTTTTTTTATATCCTTCTAACATTGGGCTGATTTTTTTAATTTTAACACATGTTTTTCATATCGGTACTTCTGAGCTTTTCTGGAATCTGCCATTAGAAGTTTATCGACACCGCTCACTCACTAAATATTGTTGTTAAATATCTTTGTAATTAACTCTATCATTCACTACGATTCAAAACCGCTATGGAATTATTTTGTTACTCCTTTTTATCCTTCTATGTCCTTTGTAAAGATCTCTTTATCTCACGGTCCACGACAATACAATTATACCATTGACCCTAAAGTAAGTCCAATGACATTCATGATTGTGAATGATTTGTCTGTTAGATTATATTTACATTTATCTTTTTGTGTAGGTGTATGTGCAATGTCACTGCGAAATAAATCTCAGTGTTTCTGGCAATGTCAGGTCCTTCTCTTCCAAATAGAATAAACAAGGCAAGCAAGCAACCAGTTTGCGGCTGTTCAAGGATTAAAAAGAATTTATAGGTTAATGGTTGTGTACATTTTAGATTTTTAAAGGACTCAGTCGTCACAAATTGAAAAGAATGGTCCATATATTCTATTTTTAAAGAATTTTCAAGCTTGTTCTCAGATTACTATATGTTTGAAAGTGTCAGTCTTGTTGTTATCGAAACTATTTTTGCTAAATTTGTCTTTTACACAAATTTGCCCCTTTTGGAATCTCTTGCGGGTGTGTTTATGTTTTTCACGTCCTGTTATATTTTTCTCAGATATAAAGATTGGCTGTACGTATGTTTCATCCGAGCCCTGTGTGTCATTATTATAATGTACATATAATGTTATTTTCCTTTCAAAATCGTGGTTGTATGTGAAGGAACCACGCAATAGCTTGCGCAATCTTCTTCAAGACATTGACGCAAAAGGTAAATAGCACAATTCAAGCTGTCTACTTTAAGGAAAGCAGTTCAGGGAAATTGCTGTTTATCAGCTTCTTTGTTGGTGCCAAGAGCGATCGAGGGAGATATTAAGAAGCAAGCGGAGATTTCAAAGTCAAATTTCACTGTACTGTCTGAAACGAATCCCTGTAGTTTTAAATCCATATTTTTTTCGAGAAAAAAAAAATCAATGTTTTTTTCCCCATTAAAGTAATATTATATATTATCTTAATTATTTTGTGTTTCACTGTTTGTATAGCATTTCTAATGATTGAAAATGGTTTTAAAGGTGTCGGCTCTAGTTGATTAGCGAGGAAGAGAGGTGGCAGGGGAGAGAGAGAGAGTGAGCGAGAGAGAGAGAGAGAGAGAGAGAGAGAGAGAGAGAGACAGACAGACAGACAGACAGACAGACAGACAGACAGACAGACAGACAGACATACAGACAGACAGACAGACAGAGAGAGAAGAGAGAGAGAGAGAGAGAGAGAGAGAGAGAGAGAGAGAGAGAGAGAGAGAGAGAGAGAGAGAGAGAGAATCGTAGAGAGGAGATAAGAACAGATAAAGTTTTATATTGCTTGTAAATACGACCAAAAATGCTCTTTTTGATGAAGACAGGTTTTTTTTTTTTAATATTATTGTCTTGTATTATAATTATGTAAAATTTTAAGAAATATAAGTGACTTAAAACTTAACAAAATAAGATAGGTTTATCCATGGTGTACTTATGGGCTAACGCAAAAGTTTTAAAAAGTAAAAGAGTACGATTGATATCTCACAAGGGCAAGCCAATCATGACATGAACTGAGATCTGAGTCAGACCGATTTATCACGCTGGGACAAAACGTCTTTCTTACCGTGGTCGTTAAGGACTGACATTGCAGCCCTATTACGCGAGATAAACATCTGATTAATGTATAGGTTTAACGCAAAAGACAGCAACGGTGTAGAGTACTCTTAAGTCTAAGATCTATACGTAGGGTGCAAAGAATGCTTTGATTTTAATACGAAAATAATTTTACGAAATAGGGACGTGGGTATTATCTGCGAATAACTAGAATTACGCTGTATGCCTTAAAATGCGGCGCATAAGGAAGGTCTATATATTCACCTTGAATAATAATTTGGGGAATTGTGTGACCTTTACCACGATTAACATAACGAATGGGGTTTCACAAAGATTTATGTGGGTTTGTTAGGAGGCTGGAGCACTTACACAGAATTCAGATCCTAGAGCTTATCAAACAATAGCGCCTGCTAGAGAGTAAACAGTTTTTAATAGTGCGGCCATCATTTTTTTTAAATGTTTCCCATAACATGATGCAATGAAAAATTTGATGCATGTTGTCTTGATTGTTGAAATGATATCTGGTAGCGGTTCTTTGTTTTTATACTAATAATTTTCTGTCCAGGTTTCTTAATTTGAGTGGTACGTGTATTAAATTTACAAAAGCGTGACTGGTATTCTGCATATTCGAGTCTGTACGCTCTATATCGGCTAAACGCTTTGAATCTAAAGACCAAAAAATTATAAAATTGTGCTTTATGATGATTGAAAAGAACATTTTCATTTATATAAATTAACTTCTGGAACCAGTAGAGTAAGCGTGAGCATACAACGCCATGACTCCAATGTTTGAAAGTACTGCTAAAAGATTTGTCGTAATTTCACACATTGCCTTTTAAAGAAGAAGGTTTCCGAGGTAGCCAAATCACCACACTTAAAACCAAACTAATCCTTTATCTTACCGTTTATAAACGTTGGATTAGTCCTACATGACTTTTTATTTAATAAGTGTGAAACAGAGAAGTGTCGGTGGCGCAAAACACCCAATGATAGAGAGCGCGACTACTGATCAGAAGGCTACTGGTTTGATCCCCGCTCTGCCCGACGCTATTCCCACTATTGGTTTGATCAGAATTATGCAATGTGATCGGTTAATTACCGAGTATGGATCCCTCTCTTAAATCTGAGATTGCAGCCAAGAGCCATGTCTAGTGTGACATAGTATTTATATATTTTATTATTTTGTAATTCTTGCTTTGGCTATATAAAATACAAACATTAGGAACAATGAGTGAGCTTCCAAAAATGTAATTGTTTAAAGCTACATAAATTTGGTCTGTTGTCTTAGTGTAGATTTATTGATACTGGAATATAATAGTGTCATCATGCACTCTTACTTGTTATTATTTAGATATTTAAAAATGTACCACAGGAAAGCAGAACAAGTGATTGTTGACGGACCTCTTCATATCACTTTTATACTCGTTTTCCTCTTTAAAGTGTCTAAAATAATATTCAGTTACTGACTGAAAGAAAAGGTTTTGTACTTTTAAAATGTCATGTTATAAGCTCACAAACACACTTTTCATCGCTGTTTTTTTCTCTCTGCCTATTCCCCTGTCTGTCTGTCTCTGTCTCTCTGTCTCTCTCTCTCTCTCTCTCTCTCTCTCTCTCTCTCTCTCTCTCTCTCTCTCTTTTGTCTCTTTCTCTTTCCAGTTTCCATCTCTATTTTATCTTTCTATTATATCCTTGTCTCCCTTGATTACTTCCGATATCGAGCTACCTACCTTTTCAATCTGACCATTAATACCTTAACTCATTGCCATCTCCGGATGCTAAAGCACTTCGCTTGTTGTCCTGGCCTTTCATGCTTTCTTAAGTAAACTGGCTCCCTTTTGACTCTTACTATCAAGCTGTAACTCGCCCCTCTTCTGCCGCCATTATTTGTAGGATCTAACTTGAAAACAGTGGCCATGTTATTGTTAAACTAGGAAAAGGCAGCATTATCTTAAGAAACTTCTACAATTAGCTCGAACATTTAATAATAATACTTATTCAATATAACGTTTCCCAGGCATATAAGCATTTGTTTGTTTTACAAATATGTTAGCTTTATCATCTATGTGGCTATTAGGACATCTATCTTTTTAGGTTCTTGTATCTTTCTAACTATAAACCTTTATGACTATAATGGATCTAATACCATTTGTCATGGCATGTACAGTACTGATTTACAGTATTTACCTTGATATCATTTATCTATATACATTTTAGTAAAGAATCTCACCCTATGTAACTTTCAAGTACAGTTAGTGGCTATCAATATGACAACACCACTCTAATTATTGAAATACTGGTCGACATCATTCAACGATTTTATATTTCAACATACCAATGTCTTTATCTGTGTATTAATTTTAGATATTTGTCTTTCCAATAATTCTATTATCTATCTATCTATGTATCTATGTATCTATCTATCTTTAGATCTATCTATCTATCAAGCTCTCTATTTATAAATCTATCTATCTATCTATCTATCTATCTATCTATCTATCTATCTATCTATCTATCTATCTATCTATCTATCTATCTATCTATCTATCTATCTATCTATCTATCTATCTATCTATCTATCTATCTATCTATTTATTTATTTATCTATCTATATTTACCCATAGGCAAGCGTTTAGCTGAGTTGTTCCGACCTTTATGTAGTTGTAGAAGTTCGGGTAGTTTTAAATAGTTTTGAAATAAGTTATTTATCTACAATGCCGGCAGGGCAAACAAAGCTATATTTCTCGGCAAAGCATTTCTCTATCTACGCATCTCTCTATCTATTATATCTCTCTTTGCATTTTGGTCACTGTATCCAAGTAGATTGTTAGGAATTGTATATGTTCATATTATTTTTAAAATAGAAAATAGCACTCCTACTCTATTCCTCTTTCAGTTCTGCAGTACCTCTACCATATGATAGAATGAGACTCTAGTATCTAAAGAGGGAATACTATAGAGACACCAGCAGTACATTTTGTAGAACTCTTGTTTCTGTCCCAGCAGAGCAGAGTCGCCCTAAGGAACTCTCAAACAGAGCGCCTCGATCTCCTATTGCCTTGGAGTGATGTGAAAGCTTGGGTCAAGATTGCATTAGCGTGACCAGTTAATGGCCAACTTTTGATGGACATTCGATCAGAAGGTTAGCGTTTACGTGACGATAGCAGTGTATTTCAACTTAAGTTATATTCGTCCAGTTAAGAAATCGTTTTTATATGGTGACTAGGGGAACATGATAGAGAGAGAGAGAGAAAGAGAGAGAGAGAGAGGGAGAGAGAGAGAAAGAGAGAGAGAGAAAAGCGAGAGAGAAAAAGAGAGAAGAAAGGAGATAGAGAAAAGAGAATCAGAGGAAGAAACTGACAGGGAGAGTGGAAAGAGAAATGCGCAGAAAGACACACTTAGATCGACAAAGACAGACAAAGGCGCACACAAATGAACATAACGACAGACAGACAGAAGGGCATAGTATAATTATATTATACACTAAGAAAATGAGCGTAAAAGCGAGAGAGAACAATTGAAAGAAAATCAGAGCAACAGCAAGCAGTCGTTCTTTGTTTCACGAATACAAAAAGTGTAATGTCTATCATCAAAAAGGCCTCAACGTCACTGAAAAGATGTAAAAGCCATATACTTAAGCTTTCATGTGTCTCTTACAGAGAACTTCTAAATCATGTGTTCGGGGAGTCTCTAAATCACCAGTCCACATCTGGTTGATTGAGCACAATTCAAACAACTCGGCATCCAAGTCGTGTTGAGGATATTCAGGACTACAATACTACGTTAAAGCCTCTTTATCCTATAACCATTCATGATTGATGAACAATTTTTTAACAACTCGGGTTTGTGTGTTCTTGTTGTTTTGTTGTTCTTCTTTTTTGTCTTGTTTATTTTCAAGCAAAAATTTAAGTCCATCTCACTCTGTTGCAATTGTTTTTTTGTTGTTTTTTTTCCAGTAAATTTCGCCGGAATTGTTTTTGAAGAAAGGGAAGATCTCTTAGGCCCCAATTCTCCTAATTTATCAAAGAAGGTCATATGCAGCGACGGTTTAATTTTTGCTGACAACAACCCAACTGTTTGGGAAAAAATCGGTCTGAACAGGACTCGAACCGGCAACTTCAGCGCTCTATCCACTGGACGCTTGTGGCTCAACGGCATTTCATAGTTTTTCATTTCGTAAAAGGGCACAATGGAAATAACTTTTGCATTGGCTTTATGAAATAATTATTTCATTAACTTTTAAAATTTTTCTTTCCAATGATTATAAGTTTTATACTTTTATACTTGTTTTCTCAACAAACTTCTGTTTAACATTCTAGACAGAGATTATTCGAAAAAAAGTTGGTAATGTAATATTCTGAATGTATTGTTTCGCCTACCCTAACCCTTAAATGTATCAATTCAAGCTTTAAGTGATACTAAATTAGGCATAAATGTTTAATAAAAGATTGTAGAAAAAAAGAGCAGTATATTATATTGTTTATGTTCTCAGTGATTATGTGCTATCTTGACACAACATAATGTTGTTGCGAATTTTTAGATATTTTGACATAATCTGATAATATTATGACATTTTGTGCCTTGTTCATTTTTTACTTAAAAATCTTAGACTATAGCATAATAGTACGTCTATTCTTTAGATATTATATAAGATTAATTATGATCTGTGTCCTTCTATCATATGAAAAAAATTTAAATAAAGGATTTATTCCATTTGTTTCCTCTTTATTAATATGAGTAAAGTATTTTATATCTTACTGTTTCTTTCTATTTGACTCTCATAAAAGTCACACAAAAAACTGGGGACTAAAAGAAATACAAAGATACACAGCAATAAACCATTGAACCCAAGGGTCCTCTAAAGAAAAAAAAAAGATTAAAACCTTGAACGTTTTAACTGTGAAGGTAAAGTGCAAGAAACAAACAGGAACTCATGATAGTTCTCAACCTCTAAGTTTTATTCAAAGAAGGGACCGGAGAAAAACATAAATGGCACGCAAACAAGAAATCAATTTTCCAAGTCCACTGTGGTAATTCCCGACTTTTCCTGACCTAGTTAGCACCAAAGCTTCGCCCTAATGTAGCTAATAGATGACAGTTTTACTCTTTTTTTCCCTTCTTCTTCTTTTATCCTCAAAACAATTTCCTCTTATTATTATTATTATTATTATTATTATTATTATTATTATTATTTATTATTATTATTATTATTATTATTATTAT
>RQTK01000485.1:186115-203733 GCA_003991915.1 Elysia chlorotica
ATGATGATGATGATGATGATGATGATGATGATGATGATGATGATGATGATGATGGTGATGATGATGATGATGACGATGATGATGAGGATGATGATTGCAATGATTACATTCAGTCTTGTAGCGGTGCCTTATCTCTGATAATTCTTTGTTCAAAGAAAGTGAAACTCTCTCCTTATGTAACGTCCCCTGGTTTTATAAAAAAAAAGGTGTTCTGTTTTCATATGTATGTGGCTACGGGCCTTCTGTGAAGAAAGCCAAAATGAATGCGCTAACCACTACGCTATTATACCACCACCACTTTTCTTTGCTATAATTGTTGATGATTTATTTCATATTAGACCTATAGCTTAGGCAAGAAAGTCGTAACACTTGCAGAAGATAGGTATACACGCTCTACAAGAATCACATTGAAAACTGTTAAAACTTACAATTTTATATACCCTTAGTTATTACATTACTAAAGCATTATTCAAATTCTTCTTCTTTTTGCGAGATTTAGTGGATATCAATGTAAATGTGTATTCTCAAGGTTTTCCCTTTTTTAAGGTAAAAAGAACACTAATAGAGTAATTGGACCGACGTTTATGCGCTCAACATATTATTACATTCCAGATTCCGTTTTCTCCGCTGCCAATCTATAATTTTGGTTGCCTCTGGAGATATGGCCGAGTCAGCTATCGGTGAATGATTTTATGCATAGTTTACTTTCTAGGGTCACAGTCAATAACTTTCTGTCGCTGTGTATACTCACATTATTGTTAGTCAGTTTTTGAAGTCAATATGTTGGCTATAAAGCCTAGTCTTTTTAATAAACGTTAAAAAATAAGAACCGTAGACAGGACCATAGTTATTTATATTCAAACTCATATTAAACAAACAAGAATAAAAATTGCTGAAATTATGACATTTGTTCGGTTTAAAAGGTGGTGTTAATTTAATTCAGTACAATAAATCTTTTAAAAAAATCTCAGCGATAAGTCAGATTAAATCGCATCACACAACTACGAATTACATTATTTACTACACACCTCTCTGGTTTTTTGTTGTTGTTGTTTGTCCTGGTTCTTTAAAAAGACCGCCATTTAATAGTAAAATAAAACAACTTGAACAAGTTGGACAGCTGCTTCTCATTAGAGGTCTTAGACTCCCACCCCAAGCATGCCGTGTTTGTGTCCTACTTTTCATTACAGTCTTATCGACTTGTGGTAAAAATACTACGTTTCTGTGTAGGACCACGTAAATATTACTTGATATATTATATGGACCTGGCGCCATTGGCATCTTATTTGGGTACATAGAAGATTTCTAAGTTGAATTCTAAGAAGACGTCCTCCCTTGGATCAGAGATAACAAACAAGATAAACTAGTTCTGCCACCCCATAAACAAAACCCCAATGTTGGTTCCTGGGCTTACTAAATCGTACCTGCAGACACGAAGCCACCTGAAACAGCTGCTCCTTGGTGATTATCGTGGAAATAAGCATGAATTCAGCTTAATGAATTACAGACAACTTGCTACTACTTTGCTGTCCTGACAACTTTTGAATTATGGTTTTTACACTCATTACATGATTGTAAGTAAGGTGTTTATAATTTCTACATTGAACTTCTAAGTTTTATAATTTATAAAAATCCTTTTTAATATAATCTCCCACCTCTCACCAAAGTCTTCAACACCGTTGTGTTTTCCTCCATGACCACCTTACACTCCCTTCTTATTTTGTATTATCTTTGTCATAACCATTATCGCCAAGGGGCTTTTCCTCTTCTACAAAAATATCGACGCCCTTAACACTAACATCGATAGAAAAATCATAAAAATGAACCTGTAGTTTAATTCAAAGTGAATAATTTGAATTAGCAAGTATGTAGTTTTTATCTACTACTTGTCTCTACTATAAAAAATATATCCCCGTTGTCTTTAGTATACAAAATAACAGTTTTTGTACGTTTTATGGTGCACAAATGTAACATTATACAGAGACTAGTTTATAGCGGAACAGGAATTTTTTTTGTCAATCAGGAGAATAATTGTACAGTGAAACTGTGCCCGGTTCAGAAAACTAGCTTAAACCTCAAGGCGGTTGCTTAGAGCATCTTCATTGACGTGCAGATTATCTCGTTAAAACCGAGTCAAGATTGGAAGCGCTCCGGGCCAGCATTCCTGTGCAACCTACTGCGCTTCCGGCACTCAAACAACCGCCTGTAACGGGAGTCGTGACAGCTCCAGGTAATATTTTAACAGCAACAGCAATCACCGTTACCTATTTTGTTCTTGTTGCGAGGCTGTTGGCTCACAGACTCACACCTGTCTGACCACCTATGTTGCCAAATCCAGGTGAGTTATCCCCAAGAACATGCTGTAAATAATGATCTGCAGCAGTTTCACAGAGAGGCGTATGGTCTTCTTAATGTAAAATCAGCGTTAGAACTGGCCAGAATCTCGTTCTAGGAACAGGCGCTTTCAAAATTGAATCATGCGTTCGAGAGCATTTTTATTTCTCGCAACGGTCTTACTTAACATATAGAGCTTCAGCGATCTATTATTAGAATGTGCATCGGACCAAAATTGTTATTTTGTGTGCAAATAAAAAGAGAGTGACGAAGAGAGATAAATACAGAGAGAGAGAGAGAGGGAGGGAGAAAAAGAGATACAAAGGAAGAGGCGGGAAGAAAAAGAGAGAGAGACAGGGAGGAGAGAAAGAGAAAGAAAGAGGGGGGAGACAAAGAGAGATATAGAGAGATAATGAGAGTGGGAGTTGGCGAAAGGTGAAAGAGAATGGGAAGCCGGTAGTGCTTAGAAAAAAATATCCAATTTGCCAATTATGGCCACCTTTCTTTTAACATGACTTGTGTTCAAATTAATCTCGGGTCAATGCCCTTTCAGTTATATGTATCAATAAGTAACTTTGATACTACATTTAATGATGATGATGATGATGATGATGTTGATGTTGATGATGATGATGATGATGATGATGATGATGATGATGATGATGATGATGATGATGATGATGATGATGATGATGATGATGATGATGATGATGATGATAATGATTGATGATGATGATAATGATATGATGATCACGCTTAGATATTCATAATGGTTGTAAAAGGGCACTCTTGTTTTGAAAACGACTTAAGAATCATTCATAGATAACATTTCATAAGTATAAGCCTTACCTAATTCAATGTTGTAGTTTTGCCCACGCAAAGTTCTGACTATGTCTGACGTCATTTTTGTGGTGTTGATCAGTTTTGTGATCGTCACAGTATTATGTCATCAGATGGGCCATTGTCAAGTCCCGTTAATGAAGCCAGTGAATGCAAGTCGGGATCCCGCCGCATTAGTCTCGTAACCTTGATTCGATGCTCTGTCCTCTTGCCATAGGTATTGTATAATATTGGTAATTTAGGGCACACTGGGAATATTCCAAATTCTTACTTATTGATTTCCAACACGTTTAAAGTCATCTCCATATCTCAAACCATACATATAAGCTTCTTTTCGTTTATTGTGTCCCATGTATGCGATTAGAATGCCTTGGTTGTACAACTGGATGACGTACAAGTTGAGCTGGGGTTTTTAGATACTTATTGAAAGAGGGGCTCCTGGTAAAAGTTACTACAATTTAAAAAAAAAAAAAAAGGATTGCGCTCCTGACTTTAAGATGCATCGGCACCGAATCGCCTACTACTAGATTAGATCACTGCGCTCCTAAAAAGGGAGGTTCATGGCTAGGGTATTTACTAAGCCCCTGTAAGTGACTTGCAATCTTAATTTGGGAAAATTCAAATCGCAAAAAATAGCACTGAATTCTGAAGCATCAACACTTATTCTAAATATAATGTGCATGATGTATACCGGCTATACAGTGTAGAAATCATAGCAAACGGTTTGTCTCTGGTTTTGACATGATTTGATTCATTGCACTAACCCGTATAATAATATCACTATTTATTTGCAACTTGTTATAATGTTTTTGCAATATGAGAATGAAACGAAAATCTTGTTACTTTATATGATTTCACGAGGAACCTTCACGCCTTCAAAACACGATTGAGGTATTAATAATTCATTGTTTAAAACATCTTAATTTTTAAAATGTCTAACCAGGGTGCCGGGTAGGTTTTAGACAGGAAAACAATTACTATTAAACGAAGGCTAAGAGATTTGGGTAATAAGTCTTGCTGGTATAGAATTCGGTGGGAGGAGGTAGTACTGAAAGTTTGGGTGTTTTCGGATAATTGTTTTCACATTATGCTAGCTTCAGCATAAACATCCCTGACTCTGTAAATTGTTTCTCTCAAAGCGGTGGGTAGTGCTGGAATTCTGATTTTTTGCCTGGTCATGCTCATTTGCCTGAAAGATATACAGTTATTTTTTGTTGTTGATACGTTTAATTTGTGATGAGATATTCCGAATATGATTATCATTCTAAACACACCAAAATTTGTTCGATTGTTGTTCTGTACTTTCCCAATTACCTATTGCTATTACTGGTATCTGCTTTTGTTAATTTTGCATTAGATCTAATTTTAGTTTTTTGATGTCCTATATCCTGAGTGAGGATGGGAGGGGTAATGTTGGTGATGATTCATTTTTTATCTGGTTGTCCCTCTATGTATATCTCTATTTCTTTCGTTCTCAATATCTCTATTTCGCTATGTTTTTTGTCTGTTAACTTGTTTGTTTCTCATATATATATATATATACATACATTTTGTATTAGCAGAATCGAGGGGTTCTTCTCAAAAGGCCAGAAGACGGCTCAACCTATAATTATGAAATTTTCACAGAAGCTACATCTTACTAAATACTAGGTTTATATATATTTTTTTCATAAATTTATTATAATTAAAAACAAAAGCAGTTCGCCTTGATATTTCCGATACGTCTTTTATAATAACTAGATCTAGGCTTTGTTAGATCTATTCGTTCTCCATCGTCGAGTCCCAAGTGGGGAATTGGCTCATGTGGTAGAGCGTTGGTCTTCGGCAGTATAATGTGGTCGGCTGAGATAGTTGACATGATAATTTCCGCCCTGTCTCATGTGTGGCAGCACATAAAATTGTCAGACGTAAGTCTTGGGACCAGCCGTCGTATTGTACTCTCTTGATGAATCTAGGAGAAATTAAACCTTATAAAGAGCTTCAAGGGGTAAAATCTGTCCATCATTAGCAGCATTAGTAGCGTAGCTGTCTAGATATAATTGTTGTCGTATTATAAGGAGAAATAATATATTTTCATTCAGAATATTTAAGAAGAAAAAAAAGAAAGGAGAGAGAAGAAGAAGAAAAAAAGAAAGAAAGGAGAGAGAGAAGAAGAAGAAAAAAATAAAGAAAAAAACATTTTTAAAGGACCAATATATTCAAAGAAAAAGAAGAAAGAAGAAAAAATAAAGAGAGAAAGAAATAAATAAAAAAAAAGAGAAAAGATGATTTCATTTACTAAAAAAGAAGAAACAAAAATATATAATAACTGATGGCACGGGGCCTAAAAGTTCCTCTTTCCAAAAGAATCGGCTCACATACAATTACACTGTATTCAACCTGTTCGTATGAACGGGTACCCCAGCTTGTTAGGATATATGCCTTCATTTCTTGATTTATTATAAAGAGCATTTGAGCCGTTCACACTAGGTCCAAAGGTCAGCAATCGTGGTTATGAGCACGGTCTCTTATGGCAATATCCCACTGCTGTGACAACTGATCCACACTGGTCAGCCTGAGCAAACTGTAACTTGGCATGCATTCTAGCTGAGCTGGGTATGCAGAAAAAGTAATTCATTATACTAATGCATATGAATCGTATACCACAGAAGTGTGCGTTATGTGGAGTAACCTAATAAGTTCTGATATTGCTATTTACACAACTACTATCACCACAACTACTATTTATTCTATTACTATTACTAATACTATTACAACAACAACAACAACAACAACAACTACTACTACTACTACTACTACTACTACTACTACTACTACTACTACTACTACTACTACTACTACTTTTGCATAGAGGAGGGGGGTTATATTATTTTTCATATGTACTCGTACATTAGACTCTTTACTGCTATAACCGTTTCTTCTTATTCTATGTATCTCCCCATTGATTATTATCTTTGTTTTGTGTCTCCCACTATTGCCTTTTTCTCGTATCCATTTATAACCCTATCTTAAGCCTCTGATACCGGTTGACACGTCTAGCTTGTTGCCATCTTCTTGGTGCCTTTTTCCCCTTTTTTTTACTTTGCCCCTCTTTTTTTCTGGCATCTCCTGTCTTTGTTCTCCGTGCTCGAGAATCAGCGTATACTGGCGGCAACGTCTTTTAGATAGGCATCTGACGGCAAGTCATCCCAAGCCATCTGTTATAGAGTCAGGCAGTGCTTCCTTATCTCTTTAGCGACTGACAGAAATGTAAATAGTGCTCTGGTCAATCTCTACGTCAGCTCTCCCGTGCTAAACTGAACACCAAATTCATGGAAGCAAAATTTGTCAGGCTTTCTTTAGTGTTTCTGTTTTTGTTCTTGTATGTTTATTGGCTTTCCTTCCATCTTCATGACACATGTTGTATGATCTTGTTGTACAACGTTCGGTGGAAAAAAATGTTAAATTAAAATGACACTAAAAATTCTCTTAAAATACCACCAAAGTACAACATTTACTTTTAAATGCTTTAATGATGCAAAAGCAACGGTTACTATAATGACATTACTAAATATTTTCAACATAGTAATGTTTAGAATTAGTAAAAGTAAAAAAAGAAAAGGAAAAGTTACTACCTATTAGAACACTAAAGTTAGTGTAGTTTTGTCTTTATATCACTTTTCCTCACACTGTCATAATTTTGCATTTCTTTTACAGGCCCTATTATTGTCTTTTTGATAAATCTTCCTATCTTATCTCTACCATTTATTAATTTTACAAAGCCACAAAAACTCTTCGTTCATGAAAAGAAACTGTTCATCAAACCTAAAGTATATATCTCTAACTATGGCGAACAACCTTCTATTTTAGTGGGCCAGATTTTATATGGAATACGTGTTCTGTCAAATTTCAAAACGACCAGTAGCTGCTTTGAATGTTGTTTAAAAAACGTTTGGTTGGATACCTAAGAATTAAAGGGCTGAGTTTTGTAAGTGTTCAAACTGTCAGTAATATATAGTTTCTGCCTATATGTTTTCATATGTTACAATGTTTTGAGCTTTCGTTCATGAACTGCTCTAAAAAATGGATTGCTATTCTTCTTCTTCTTCTTCTTCTTCTTCTTCTTCTTCTTCTTCTTCTTCTTCTTCTTCTTCTTCTTCTTCTTCTTCTTCTTTTACATTATTTTAAGAATTACAAAAATAAGAAGCTGTTCAAACATGACTCATAAATTTAGAGAAAAAAAACATTTCATTTGATTCAATGAGTACATTATTGGAGATAGATATAGTGCGGCTTCAGCTCTGGGTATAATTGTACATTGTTTCACAAAGGCATATTTGGCTGACAACCAAACCTCTTTGTGCGAGTTACCCATTTTGGCAGTTGTTAAAAAAACGTAGTTCGTTCGAACTGTGGAAAGTAAAGTACATCATGTCATGCTGAGCTAAGATGTTCATTAGACAAAGGTCGATGACCATAGCTATTCAATCTGGATCGATACAAAAGGTAAAGCTCGTTGTAAAAATCCATAAGGGGATAGTATATACAGAAACTATCGTTACTTAGTTACAGAAATAAAGAAAACATCTTTTTCGAACTCTCACTTCTAAATTAGGCCACCTAATTGTTAAAAGTTCAATGGCCACAGTTATTCTGTCTGAATCGAATGGTACAGCACTTTATAAAAATACAGGTGGACAAAGACTGAAACCACTGCTAATTTTTTAAGCCGTACATCGCTAGTTGTAAAAAAGGAGTACATCAAATTATACTTTATAGCAGTAAACAACTTGACGCTCTAATATGCTTGAAGTTTGGCTTTAGATGAAAACGTCATGTTTCAACGACTTTTTAAAAAAAGTAACTATAGAAATAGTGGTGTTATCAAAACTTAGTCATTAGTAATGAGCTTAATGTAACGCACGAAGGGAAAATTCGTTTTCGTTTACTGCAAAATGACTAGGACGTTTTTCCTTGCTGATTATGTTCCATGTCTTCCAATATATCGGTCGGATGAATACGATTTTAGTATGCATTTTAACACAAACGATGGCAGGGTGTCTTCACCTTAAAGTACCTCGTAACAGTTCATTACCTCTGAAACTCGTCCTTTTACTGATCAGGTAACTCTTTCTAGAAGTTTATATTAAAAATGTGTTTACAATAATAAAAAAAATCACAGAGTACAAACAGAACCTTTTTTTTTTTGCATTTTGTGAATTATGATAGTACTAAACCTATTTAGTTTAATCTTTGTGTCTAGCTTTTTATTAATGAATTGACATATGATAGTCTATTTTTAGAGATGGGTGGTTAAGAAGTAGAAAGTGAGAGATATTGAGTCAAAAGTAAGATAGATAGTGATAGATAAAAAGAGACACACAGACAGACATACAGATAGATAGGCGAACAGAGAGACAGAGAGATGCAGACGAACCTACAATCAGACAGAGAGGGAATATTAATACAACAGCAGATCAAATCTACACCTCTGGGATTACGTCGATCTTAAAATGTCCATATAATGCAATGACTACTTCTGTCTGGGCTGCCCATATTCCAGATCTCATCAGCGTTGTTCTGTCCTAAGGCCACCTAGACATGTCCAGGGCTAGGGATGTGATGAAGGCTGCGGGCGAGTAGCTCATCACGCGCGAACCACAACGTACTGCTCTGGGGAGGGTCGAGTGAGTGAGAGAGGCGGGGAGACCAGCGGAGGGGACAGCGGGCAAACAGCCAGCTCAACAACGTAATAACTATGACCGCCAATCTGGCCAGCCGTGTGAACTGTGAACCGAAGAGGTTGAAAATTATTGTTTCTCAACAGGTGCTTTACCTACAAAGAGGGTAAGGGTGCTTTGCCTAAAAAGCGTTAAGACCAAATCGGTTTTCGTTTCAATGAAATAGTTCTTCAGGATGGAAAAAACCGTATGGAATTAGTTCAGAGCTATTGTTACCCAATACGTGCTTTGTTAGAATCGGAAGTGAAAACCAGATCGAGTGTTCGCTATGGTCAGATAGGGTCGAGTTTTTCAGGTAGGCAAGAACAGTCGAGAATGTGGCTGTTGAGGAAAGGGTTCCAAAAGGTAATATTAAAGCCTATAACGGGACGATTCCATAATGTAGAAATTTTGATAATTTGTTCATAATTTACTGTGCTCAATTCGATTCAATATTGAACTGAGATGAAACAGGTAAGAAATTGATACTGTTATGGTCAAAATGTTTACGGCCTCTCTTTGTAAGTTTTTGTCTCTTTTGCTTTATAATTAAGTAACAGCTATGATCCTTTTATAAGTTTTTTTCTGCGGTGAAAGTGAAAAGGGTGTTTATCAAGAAAACACATTTTTAAAAGTGTTTGATTAACTTTGTGTGTGACTGGATAAAAGGTCAATAAGAGATAATTTTATTTAATATATTGATCTCTTTGCACACAGATTAAAAGCACTGATTTTAGGTCAGTATGTTTTTTTTTAAATATTTACTATTTTATATATAAAAAATGAAAACCTAGAATTGATTTGCTATAGAGTTACAACACTATTTCATTGTTGAAGAGTGTCTGGGTAAAAATATAGATATAGCATATTTGGAGAAGTTCCAAATTAAGAATAACAAAACAAAATCAAACTACCTTCGATTCATTTCGTAGGACCAAACTTTTTTTGGGCATAGATGTCTGTGTCCCTATTCATTAAAGAAAATAAAAACGGTATTTTTTATCGAAAACTCCAGTATAGCTAAAGTTTGTGGTCAAGAAAGCATTTTCGAAAGTGTTTTTTTAGTTTTCTTCGTGCAGTTGAAATTGAACAATACTAGAAAACCAGAATTTCGTCATTTCCTAAATTATTTAAAGAAAGCTCTAAATCCGTCACATTGATTAAAAACGCGCTGTTTAGGAAACATTTAAACTTGCTCATTTATTTTGTATTAAATGTCATGATGGTCAGCTATAAGCTATAAATATTTGGATCTCATGAATTAAGCTTCTCATTTTAGATCTTTACTTGTCCATAACTTTAAAAAGTATACATATACGCCCATATAGTATTTTCACGGCAAAAATGGAGCATTGCATTCTACATGCGTTTGTGTGTATCAGACAATAGAAAGATAATTTGGTATTTGACTGAATAAGCTCTTTTTTGTTTGTTTTTTTTGAAGGATACGATCAGAACTCAATAGCATTGGAATAGCTTTATTTTTCCAAGATTTACAGATATTTTAGATACGAATTTGTAATTGAAAAGCGATATTTTTTTCTTCATTTTGTACTCATTACGACAGGCCCGGATCTGTTGAATAAAGTTGTTGTCTTTGCCCTTTCATCATTATCGATATTAGTTGAATTATACATCTCACGGGCCCCTTAGGATAGTTTCCTTCCCATACTGCATAGCTCATTATCACCCCGATGGCTATCCTGTGCCAGCTCCAGTGAACTCCTGGTAATGCATGTTTGCAGTTTGCCATAAGTAGGCCATGTAATGTGCTAGATATTGACTTATCATTTCTAGCAAGTTGTGGGTGTCCAACGTTCTTCCGGGTTGTTTTTCAGAGTTAGCTCACATAGACCGTGTATCGCCGTAGGGAGCAACTTGATGAAAAAAATACAGTTCCTTCCAATCCAATCAGGCCTTCAGTTCATTAAGATAACGTTTCAGAGAACGGCTTGTCCAGGTAAATAAATTATGTTCTTTTAGCAAGAGTTTTAAATATTGGAAACTTTATTTTCCAATCGTGTTTAAAACATAATTGTCCCTCCCATTTGCAGTTCCTCCAAAAATGTTTATTTTCCCCTTACTTACTTAATAGAATACGTGTTTTCTTCTTCCGCCCCTGACATCTTTTTTGTTAGGTCATCACATCCTTTGACTTTCCTTTTACTTTGTGACCACCATTTTTATTTATTCATCTCTGATCTCATGATTCTTTGCTTTTGTAACTTGAAATAGACAGTTTGTGATATAAATGAAAAGACGTAAAAAAAGTCGAATGTTGTTTAGAATGGCAGATACTTTATTGTGGAATAGGCTTAAGGCACTGTATTTGATTTTTTAATATAATAATGAAAAATATTCTTGACAAGGTCTTTAGATTCAAATCAACAAAGTGTTTCTTTGCTTAACCTGACTTATTTTTCAATTTCCTTTTAATAGCTTCGAAATGTCTCTTTATCGATTGCACCACCATCATCATCCTCATCATAACCACCACCATCATCATCATCATCATCATCATCATCATCATCATCATCATCATCATCATCATCATCATCATAAAAGTCAAACATTTTCCTGGCAATACATACTGTGCAACACGACTTTATGATACGGAGTTACGAATACTTTCTCTCTATTTCTAGTTATCTATTTAATAATGTATTTATCCCTCCGCCTATCTCTCTCTATCTCTTTCGTTCTCTCTCTTCCTCTCTCTCTCCCTCTCTCCCTCTGTTCATCTATCTTTTGGATGTTTCACACAAACAAAAAGTATAGTAATCCAAATAGATGATAAAGCCACATTTGTATAGCCTGTACGACCACATTTCTTTGGGAAATACAATGAACAAGCTGGAACACCATCACGATCACAATAACTATCGAGCCTTACAAAAATAGCGATTACGATGGAAGTTAATAAGATTTGCTTCACTGAAAGATGTTAAAATTGTGTACTTTATTAATTTGTTCAGTTAATAATGCTGTTGCACAAACTCTTTTAACTTCACAGCCTACGTAGTGTTACACACAAATCGACACAAAGTGCCTATGATTTTTATGTGTGTATTGATAACTTTAATGAGTAATTTATTAATAATAATTTATAGCAATCATTCACGGTGACCAATTTTTTTTTTAATGTGAGGCGTGGGATATAATTTATTTCAGAATTTAAAACCTTTTTCTATTGCTATTTAAACGTCACGTGGACTTCTTATCCTTTATCTATGTTTTCATCACTTTGTTGGTTTTGATCATTTCTGTTGTCTTATAGCTTTATATCTTATATTTGGACCAATGCCTATATTTTTGTGTACAATCAGTATGTATAGAAATAGACCGTTCACTTGTCCTCAGACGCTAAGGGGGCATCTCATCTATCGACTTCTGATGAATTAAAAACATTTTTTGGTTTGCCTTAAAGAAAAAATTACGAACTATTCTATCAAGTTTATACCGAAACCTAAAAAAAAGCCGGAAGAACTTGAGGATGTATAAGGGGATCGAACCAGAAACTTCTCAATAAGAATTGGCGAAATGTCTAAACTACTCTGTCTCGATTTTTGAAAGGTACCGTGCTGCATCTTAAAAAGTATCTGTGAGGTATTTCCATCCCCGCTTATCCTTGAACTGCCTGAACCCTTTCTACATCGATACAAAATTACCAAGATTAGATTCTTTTTTTGTGCAAATATCGACTTGCTTCATTAAATCATCGATTTCTTTTCTAAAGGGGATCGACTGATAAGTTAATTTGCATGACGGTTCAATGATTTGCAGTACACCGAACCGCAGCACGGACTTTTGTTATTTTTTAGCATTAACGGTAATTAAGATTTTACATTCGTACCTTTTGCCGATTGATCCTGAAGGAAAATAGGTATATTATTAACTGACTTTAAATTGAGTAAATAACAGGTAGAGGAGACGAGTGGATTTAATAAGATAGAAACCGTATATGTATAGTGTCTCCTTCGAGTTTTTCTTCATTTGTTTATTGGACATAATTCCATCATTAGAATAACATTCGAAAAAGATAATTTGGAATATTATTAGTATCCCTCTGTCATTGAAAACTCTTATGCCAACAAAATTATTAGGATGCCGCTACAAATGCGTGTAGTTCAACATTATTTTCATTATACAGATAAATATTTCGCCTGTGAAAGGTGTACATTATCTTTTGCTCTGGTCGTTTTACTTTAAACCCACTGTGGCACTGCAACGTCATATTGTGCATTTAAATGAAAAGCAAGATTAGTGATGTTGCAATAATATAATATGTTTATATGCTCAGCGTTCCAATACTTATCAATGATGTGCACTACGGCAGTGAATAGGGTGGGTGAGTGATTTTTAAGAAAAGGATTGGGATTCGTCAGTTTTTAGAGGGTGTGAGTTAGCAGGTTTGTGTGTGTGTGTGTGTGTGTGTGTGTGTAGGTATTTATGTGTGTAAAAAGAAGATATTAAACTTATAAAATGTTTGCAGTGCTTATGAAAAATTGTATAACTACCACTTGCGATTTTATAAATGAGGTTTCTCTATATTTGGAATACATGTTCGTCTACTTGCACTGAAAAATTACCAAACCAACTTATGAAAATCTAGTGAAAAAAGTTTCTTTTTCAAATGATAAGGTATCAAAGCTTTAAAAGCGACGATCATTCCTCATGAATAGATCAAAACAAGTGTACTGTGGAATAAGGTCGAAAAGCGGTAATTTTTTTATCATGGTGTTTATTTGACTTCCAACTTTCAATCGGTAAAAACATCTATCTCCTTTAAGGGGGGGTAATGTTGCTTTAAGATCTTGTGGCAGCTATTGCTTACAAAGGCTAGATATTGACTTATCATTTCTAGCAAGTTGCGGGTGTCCAACGTTCTTCCGGGTTGTTTTTCAGAGTTAGCTCACATAGACCGTGTATCGCCGTAGGGAGCAACTTGATGAAAAAAATACAGTTCCTTCCAACCTCTATTTTTTTTTCTTCCAAACATTGGTGATGGTAATAAAGTTATTCGCAGTCAGGCTCCAAAGCTTATATTAAATAGCCCTTAGCATTGAACCGGTCAAGCTTGGGCTTTGAAAGGCTGCTGAATTGCGTGTTTCTTGAAATCTCTTATTTCTTCCACTCTTCTCTTATCACATTCACTTCTTCTTGTGTACCCATCTTTCTCTTAAAAACGTATGACTCCTTCTCTATCCGTATATCTCTATGATTAAATCTCTCTATCTTCATATCTCTATACATTCAGTCCATAATCTATTTATGTATATATCTAACTATCCTTTAATCCCATTTTCTAGCCATTTGTCTATCTATCCATCTATCTATCCTCCATCCATCCATATCTCCATCCACCCATCTATCTAGTCTTCTATCTACTCGTATAATACATTTAGCTACCCATATAAACCTTAAACATACTTTTTGGATGGAAAATGGAGTTAGAATGTTAGCTGGAAGAACCGTTATTATTTCTCAGTAATATACATCTGATAATGTTTTGACTGTTTACCTATGTATTTATTCACTTCATGGTACCAGCAAAAATGAGCTTGCACGACGTTCATATTTTAAAATGTGTTTAAGACTGAACTTGATTAGGGAGTCGGAGATCGCAAGTTATAAAATTGGCACCGTCACATTCACTCTTTGGTTCAAATCCAATGTGAAAGATTTTAAAAGCTATTTTCAGAGAACCTTTGGCTATAGATTATGTTACAAACAATTTTACATATTTATCGAATTTTTTTCTAATTTGAAGGTGGTGTTATGTTCTTGATAATGAGTCTAACTAATCCGTTCTTTACTTCTTCTTATTGTCCAATGTGCTGTTTTTTCCTTAACGTTTTTTCCCATTTTTTCTTCACATTATTCTGAGGCTGTAATAGGGGTTTGCTTCCCTTGTGCTACACTACGGGTACAATCGACCGCGTTAAGAATAACAGTCATCTCAATTCAAACCCCATACTAGATCCAATCCGGTACGTTTCGCTGCAACACGAAGCCCATTTTATCCGCACTATGCTTTCTTCCCAACGTCTTGAATACCTGTAGATAAAGATTTTTGGTGAATCGCAGGATAGCTTCTAGCTTGATTCAAACAAGTCTTTATATGGTGGAAGAGGTAAAAAAAGCTTGTTTTCAAATGGGTTACAGTTTAAAAATGTTGATTTAAGCGCCCTAGTTGCACTTTTTGCTTAAAGGGAAGCATTCTATAAGGGGCCTTTTAAAATATGTAACAAATACGCTCAATACGACTAAAGATTCCTCACGGCAGCTAAAGTGATTTTTTCAATTTAGCAAAAATGACTATTAAAAATCTTTGTTATTGTTGTTTATTTTTCTTTAGAACATCGATTGGTGGTTTAGAAAATTCTCTGTACGTTTTGTTAAATATTTGGGCTTCTCGATAAATGTATGTTTTTAAACTGCACATAGCATTATTTAAACTGATCATAACATTTTATATAAGTAAAAGGAGAAGAAGTAGTAGCAGTAGTAGTAATATTAGTAGCAGTAGTAGTAGTAGTAGTAGTAGTAGTAGTAGTAGTAGTAGTAGTAGTAGTAGTAGTAGTAGTAGTAGTAGTCGTCGCTGAGCAAATTAGATATCCAGAAATTGTTTGTGTTTATTATATTGCCCACCAATCTGTTCGTGTTTAAATGAGGTGAATAAACTCTGTATGTCATAATTCACGTAAGAAAAGTAGATGTGTCGAAGAATACACATAATTCTTTTTTGAAATCATGTAGATTACTTTGATTACTGGGGTTCATCATTCTATTATCGGATTGCTGATTAAAGGTTGTGTTTGTAATAGATTTTTCCGGTCTGTTTATCATCTAATTTCAATATGCTCATGGTTAGTCAACTAGGTCTCTTGCGATATTGGCCTTTTTGCAATTTTCCTTGAATCGAGAAACAATGGTGAGAATATTGCTCAAACGAAGCTTTATTGATAGACTAGTATTCACAAGCACAGAACTTTGAATCATGTGGATTATTATTACTTTCATTGAATTCTATATATTATAAACAAAACTTCAGCTATAGGGTAGAAAAATTATAATCAATATTGCACTCCACAACGCTGCTTGAACCATCATTTATTACGGCGCTTCTAAAAACTCCAATACTGTCAATCTAATTTAAATCAAATCACAGACAAGCACTGTATTTAATATTGATCACAGTTTAAACTTGAAAGGCCAGCTAACACTGTGATGTTTTTATATGACCCATTCATTTCCTTTTATTTATAAGGAATTGAATGACAAAAAACAGCTTTTGTTTTGTGAACCGAAACTCAATATTTTTTTTTTTTTTCCTCATAAGGAAGATCGAAACTCCACGTTCTTAGCCGTATTTTTAATCGAGCTATAAAAATTTCATTTTTGTTTTAACCTTCATATTTTAAACGCATACTTTCTAGAGCCTTAGAGATAGTGAATTTCGTAAATGTAAAAAATGGAGGCAAAAAGAGTACAAGGCTCAAGGAGCAAAAACGTCAAACTTTGTCTTGTACATAAACAACAACTTTCGCTTTACATCTGTAATTGAAAGATTGCCATAGGCTGATGTTTTTGGGCTTTATACAATGGAGACTTTGGACACTAGTACTCAATAACCCAGGGGTGCTGTGAGCAAACACCGCTGGTTACGTGACTGTCACAATAATGAATTAGAAGTAAAAAATGTAGTCTTATTTTTCTATTTAAACTACAGGAGTAGCGCATGTCATGATAACAGTTTTGGAAATAGCAATATAAAAAATGGTAAACTTTATGATAATATACTCTGGTAGTTTCCTTTTGCAATTAACGATTCACCTTTTTTAACAGAAAGAAGTTTAAATAGTTTATACTTAACACTCTAAAAATTGAAGTTTCGAAAAGGTGAAATAGTAAGTAAATGCAATGATGCTATGGAATAATTTAGATGCCTCATCAAATTTTATGTATCAGCTAAATACATTTGCCTCAATAAAAGTAAGTCTTTCAAAAATGTGTCTTTTTAAAATCTCACTACTTCTTTGTCTTCTTTCTGGGCTTAGTCTGTAAGAGAGATGGGCGACCATGGTCCTTCATTTGATTCTAAGTCTGTCAACACTAGCCTTGATAAAGAGAAAGACGTTATTAGAAAGGTCTTTTCTCGTTGGTATGGAAAAATACCCCAAGCCCTCTCCTTTTACATCTGAACTATATTGCTACCACGTCCCCTATGTTTTCCATCTATTACGAAGCCTTCGATATTATACCCACCTGCTCTTCCTGCCGCAGCAAAATAGTGGTATTTTGTATGTATTTGTATGGTATAACAGAGAAGCTGTATGCAAAACAATCCAATCAACAATATAACAGGACAACGTACACACCAAACTTATTTGTTTTGGAAATGAGGCCAAGCTTCTTCGTGTCCTGAGATGATTATCGCCCCACAACAGCTGTTGTCCTTATTCCGTACAAGAATAATAAAAATTGTGAACCCCATTGACGCTCTAAATCCGCTTTGTGCTCCAATAATCCTACACTACTCTTGTTATCGAATAATAGCCCAAAGTAACTTTCAGTTGATTTGATGGTTTTACATTAAGATGGTTCCCTATACTTGTCTTATTTTCCACAACGATAATAATAATAATAAAAGGATGACGAAGAAAAAGAAGAAGAAGAAGAAGAAGAAGAAGAAGAAGAAGAAGAAGAAGAAGAAGAAGAAGAAGAAGAAGAAGAAGAAGAAGA
>RQTK01000485.1:203930-259297 GCA_003991915.1 Elysia chlorotica
AATAATAATAATAATAATAATAATAATAATAATAATAATAATAATAATAATAATAATAATAATAATAATAATCGTGTTCGATCACCGATCGAGTTTCCTTATGCGCACAGGTTTGGCAAGTGACAATGTGATGGGCTGAGACAAGAGCTGTGGTACATGTAGGTCTACCTCTCTGTTCGGTCTTTGTTTAGAGGCATTTAAAATAATTATTGTTAGATCTTAGGCTCCTTTTCCCGTCCGCGAAACAGCCTTGCCGCTGATGTTGAGTTATAGCCAAACAACGAAACAAATAATGATATTTTGTGGTACAGTTTCACATTGTGTTGAGGGCCCGGTTTTTCGACTTGAGTGGTTGGAATCTAAGCAAGACTAGGTTCGATGGGTATACTCTGATAACTGCTATTCAGCACACTTTCTATTATATTACTCAACGAGCTGATACTTTATCCTGTTACAGTGCCTAAGTCGAGATTTAGGAACGCTAGGACGACTCAAGTTTTTTATTACTGCTCCTTTGCAGTAAGAAACACGTTTTGGTTTAAAAGACTTTTGGATAAATGTTATGAAACACTATATAGCATAGAAAATATATTGGTAAAAGTTCATTCTAATCTAACAATTACTTTTCTAAGAATATTTTAAAGATTTAGATTATAACACTTTTTGGCTACTATAGACAATACTCCCCTGTGAAAAATAAATTTTTTACTTCTGTAATTTCCATAGAAACGACAAAAATATTTCTAAAAATGATTTATTGTTAACGTATTCTCAAACTTCTTAAATTAATCTTTTGAATTTAGTTTGCTTTCTTTTTTATTTGTTTTCCTTTTTTTACGTTCTTTCGAAATTCGGTCTCGGTAACCTCATTTCTATATTGATAAACTCTAGATTAAACTTTTACATCTCCAACCTACATTCCTTTGTTCTTTAATTGGGTGTAATTGCGCTTTGCCGACTTGTAGCCCTGCGCATTCTGTGTGGTGCATAAAGCTGTAATAAAATAGTAGTTTCAAGGCTCCTGATGAACAACTAAAAACCTGTCAAGATCGACACGCTTCTACATTGCTTTTATCCTTAACAAGAACGACAATTACAGACAGCGTTTATTTAATGAGTTTTTAATGCTAATAATAGCTTTTTTTTTGTTTGTTATTATTGCCGTTTAGAATTGCGACATTAATATTGACTATGTGGTGGGTTTATGAGAGCAATAAACTGACATCAGAATAAAAAGCTTAGGCTGATACTAAGATAAACGCTTACCTTTTTTAACTTTAACCTTGAAAGCTCTTTGTTCTAGGACGTTACGTTGGGTGTTTTAAATCAGATCCTGACGTAAGCCAATATGTCTGGCGGTTAAAGTTTGTTGCTCTGAAAACAAAACAAAAAGAATTTAAAGGAATTAATAACTTAATCCTCTCCTTCGTAAGCCTGGCATACGTAAATTGTTTTACTGGCCTTAAAAGTAGACTTTTAAAAGGTATACTATTTACTAGTTATTGTATTTCACCTACTGTTTGGACCATACAACCCTCTTTGCCTGCCGCTTTTATGCGACAAACAGCTCTCGGAGGCGCTATCGCATTCCACCTTACATGTAAAGGCAATTACATTTTCCCCTTCCACGATTCACTTCGCATGGTGATGCATTGTGACGTAGGCTTCTTGCAGAGGCTCTTATGCGGATTCCTGCTGCATTAGTCTCTGGATTTTGGTTAAGACTTACCTGGTAGTGAAAGGCCAGTTGTTTTGTGCTGTTATTTTCGCTCTGCTGGTTTTATTTAAACAGCAGAAAATCGACTGCGTAGGCCTTCTTCAGACGTCGGATTGACTAAAGAGAAAATAGTCGGACGCTTCGTTGAACTATGTCTGGTAAGCTGTATATTGAAGTGAGCTTTGCGGACATACATTTTCTAGAAAATAGCTGCGACTGGATATGAATATTATGTGTTGTTGTTTTTATTATTCATCAACTATAAATCCATGTGTAGATATTAAAAATATGTTTTATTGAAGTCATTATTACTGTTATTGTAATTAATTTTAATATTATGTAGTAATAGTAGTAGTAGTAGTAGTAGTAGTAGTAGTAGTAGTAGTAGTAGTAGTAGTAGTAGTAGTAGTAGTAGTAGTAGTAGTAGTAGTAGTAGTAGTAGTAGTAGTAGTAGTAGTAGTAGTAGTAGTAGTAGTAGTAGTAGTAGTAGTAGTTTACTTTAGTACTACTGAACGTATGTCTGTTTTAATTTCAATTATGTTTTCTAAACAATGACGTAAGCACCTTACTGACATATTTTTAGCCTTCCAAACTATAAAGGTTTTGTTTTCAGCATTTGACACTTGAGAAAGGAAATCAGAAAGCACAATAATTCTTAAAACAAACTTAGTTTTGATGTGTGGCCTTTCTTGGGAAATAATGCAGTTCTACGAAATTTATGTTCAATGGAACTTTAAAAAAAAAATAACTTTATTTTTTTCAACTTTTTTTTCTGGTAAGTGGGTGTGCATTTTTGTATTTTCATTTGGAATATTCATAGCGGGCTGAAAGGGGTAGCTTACGAGAAGTAAGCCTTCTTATTGTCATATTCTTACGACGAGTCGTAATCTTCTGCGACGCTGTACTTATGGCCCAATGTGTTTACTTTTCAAGCAGTTGTAGGCTACCATTTTAATAAATAAGGATAATAATGAGATGCACCAGTGTTGTTTGGTATGAAAAAAAAATATCTTCAGGTTTCCTACTATACACTTTTTTCTATTTCTCATACAATTTTCTTTTCATTAAATTGTAGGCATTTAATGTTTGGTTTATAAGAGATAATTATACAACTTATTTAAAACAGCTAAGGCTTTTTTACAAAAGTTCATCAATTCACGCAAAACAGAGCAAGCAGTGTCCGATTTCTTGTTGTGTCCTGTTGCTGATTGGTACAAAGAGTTAAAAGTCCATTCTAGAAAACGTAGATTCAAGCCCTCTTAGCATAGTTACTTAAAGTACTCCGATCAAGCAAGGGATGAATAAGAAGATGAGACCCATAAAGCACCCAGCCACCCTTTCTAGATTATTAAAAAGTATTTAGAAATGTCCAAATCCCACCACCACCGTTGGAGTTAAGTGAACGAGTTTGGTTTGGTTTGTTACTTTTTTAACACCCGTCGTTATTTCATGGAAGAGTCTCAAGACTAACGTTTCACAACTTTGACCAGCCCGTAAAGTTCAAGTGTATTGTAGTCAAGATTCGAATCGGGGAGTTGCTAGTGAAGTGAACAACCTCGTCTTGCAGTTATTGGAAAGACGTGTATTTATTAACAATACTTCTGTACTGGTTGAGTCGGTTTCAGTATAGGATAACCAACTGAGACAGAAGTCCTGGTTTGCCGACTCTGTCTCTCCGAGACAGCACATACGATTGTTAACATTGGAACTTATGCACGAGATTGCTGAGTCGCTGACGTCGGACGTAAACTCATCAACTCACCAACCACCTATTTATATTATTAAACTACTGCGGTATGTCAATAACCTAACAAAAACTCTTCATGAAGTTCATGTCCCCAGTCAGCCTGACAAAATGATGTCGGGGCTTTGTATTGGTCACACACACACACACACACATACACACACCAGGGGATGGAACCGGACAGACAGATGCCCTCCCAGGCGAGGTTTATAGATGACTGCTGTCATGTCTGGACATTAGGCTTGTTTCTCATTTCGGCCCGCTAGACATATTTTCTAGTTGTTTCCTTTCTTTTCGATGCCTGGCTTATGTTATGAGTAACTTTGTATGGATTTTTCGTCTATCGTTTGTTTATCTTTCTCTACTAGGAAAGTATTAATTTACAGTTCCGAATATAGTGTACCAACTCATTGAACCTTATATTTAATGATTACAATGTCAGTTCTTTTTTATAAATTTAATCCCGCAAAAAGAACGCACTTTTTGCCGAGTTTGAAATTCAGCAGGCTGCAGTCTACGCATATATCAATCGCACTTTTAGGAGTCAAATCTTCAAAGACGCAACGCCATTTCGTGCTTAGGAAGTTGTTATGCTCGTTAAGTAGCATATAGCAATAGCTTTTTTCCCCTAAGCGCTGTAACATAATTCCAGGCAGCGACCATTGCTAGAAAAAAATACAATCTTTTACATATTTTGTTTTATACGAAAGAGTGCTTTGAAGAGAGATTAATACGCTAGAAATAATGAGAAAAAGAGTCAATACATTAAAGTCAGAGCGTTTAGAATATTTCATTTCAATTTATATTTATTATCATGTTATGGACTCTAAATAGAAACCATTTTCAACCTTCTGTGGTAATCAGAGTTAAGTACGGTATGAAATACTTATCAACGATTACTATTATATGAACTTGTTTATGTTTACAGAAACGGTTCCACATAATTGCATACAAATATCTTAAATGTAAGTTAAGAAAATTAACGTTTAACAGGTAACTAGAAAATACAACCGCTGTTCATGATTAATCATGATTATTTTTATTACCATTAGCATCATATCAACCGAGTGAAGTCACGTCCTTATAGCAAGGTCAAGTTCAGTTTTCTGGTTTCTTCACATCATTCATCAGCAGCTAGGCTTTAAGACCGATGGGTCCCAAGATACACGTCTGACAGATGGGCGGTACAAGGACTTTTACCTTAGCCGTTCACATTATACTGACACCACCCCAACCCGTAGGGACCGAGGCATCCAGCTCGGGGATTAAACAGAAAACCTCCCAAATAAAAGCCACGCGTTCTACTGCTAAGTCACCTCGTCCATCACTAAGTTTTCCTTGTAAACAATAGGAAGTGGCGGTAGTCAACTTTCATTGATATCATCATGCGTGAGTAGACCAAATTACTTTTGCTCTGACCTTGGAAGTCCAAGAGAATCCCTCATTACCAAGGACCGGTGGGTACAGCACTATCTAGTGGGAGCAGCCTTGCCCTCCATGTCACCTTTCCTGAACCTCCCAAAGCAGATGCAGACTGCCTGACAAACGGGGTGCGATACCATCTGATCCCTCTATCAGCCATGACAGATGGGCTCGGCCTCTGTATGTCTCTATCTGTCTCTTTCTCCTCTCCTTCTTTCTCTCTCTCTCTCTCTCTGTCTCTCTCTGTCTCTCTCTTTCTTTCTCTCTGTCTTTCTCCCAGTATTTCTTTAAATAAAGAATGCCACCACATATCCTAGCCATGAACCTTTCAATGGTGAATTACTCAGTGACTTCCAACCTGTTACTGAAACTGCAGAGAATAATATTATTGTGTCATCACCTAAAAAATCATGTTGTCTAGATGCTATTCCAACTGATCTATTGTCCTGCCATATTGATGATCTTACAAGTGTAATAACATCTATCATAAATGCGTCTCTGAGAGAGGGAACGGTTCCACCCTCCTTCAAAACAGCGGCCATCTCCCCTAGTCTTAAGAAACCCAATCTTGACCCAAATGATTTGAAAAATTATCGTCCAGTTTCAAATTTACCTTTTCTGTCAAAAATACTAGAAAAAGTTGTTCTGGAACAGTTAAAGAAACATCTTGAAAATCATGACCTTATTGAGACTTTCCAATCTGCATATAGAGAAAACCACAGTACTGAAACTGCCATACTGAGAATAGTTTGTGATTTGTTAAATGCCAGTGATGAAGGGATGGTCTCTGTTCTCTCTCTCCTTGATCTGTCAGCTGCATTTGATACACTTGACCATAACATCATGTTAGACAGACTGAAAATCTCCTTTGGGTTGTCTGATAAAGTTTTTGACTGGTTTAAATCCTATTTGTTTGGTCGTTCCTACACGGTCATTATTAATGGAAAACAGCCCACTCCTCACTCTTTAGAGTTCGGAGTCCCACAGGGTTCAGTCCTTGGGCCAGTCCTGTACACAATGTACACATTTCCATTAGGTAACATCATAAGACACCACTTGACACCATTTTATATGTATGCTGATGACACCCAGCTTTACAAATCCACCACTCCTGATCAAATTTCATCAATGATATCAGATCTTGAGTCTTGTATTGTAGATGTTAAAGCTTGGTTAACAAGCAACACGATCAAAATGAATGATGAAAAAACTGAAATTGTACCATGTGCTACCACAGCAAAACTGAATTCACTAAGTGTTGACCACATTGATATTGGTGACGAAATTGTTAATTTTTCGTGTAAGGCCAAAAATCTGGGTGTTTATTTAGATAGTGAACTGTCCATGGAAGCCCAAATTAATCACATTTGTAAAATGACATATCTTGAACTGAGAAAAATTGGCCAGATTAGATCATACCTTGACCATCATGCTACCCAGAAACTTGTTTCAGCCTTTATACTATCTAGGCTTGACTACTGTAACTCCATTCTCGTGCTCCTACCATCAGACAAATTAAATAAACTGCAGCGAATTCAGAACAGCGCTGCCAGGCTTGTCTTGAAAAAATCTAAGAGAGACCATATAACCCCCTTACTTCATTGGCTCCCAGTTAAGGCCAGAATTGAGTACAAACTAGCCATTCTTTGCTTTAAAAGCCTTAATTGTAATTTTCCATCATACATATCAGACCTCCTCACTCCATACACACCCTCTAGAGCACTAAGATCAAGCAGCTCTAATTTATTAAGCACATCGAGAGTGAAGCTTAAATCTTATGGTGAGAGAGCATTTTCCTTTATTGGCCCAAAAGTTTGGAATTCCCTTCCTAGTGACATCAGGGAAATAACAAAATTAGACCAGTTTAAAAGTAAACTTAAGACACATCTTTTTACAAAACATTTTCAATCCTAGTCACCAGTGTAGATGTGGTTAGGTTCTGTTTCTATTGTGTATTTTGCTTATGTTGTATTATTCTTTCTCTCTGTCTTTCTCCCAGTATTTTTTAAAATAAAGTGTTTCTCCCAGTATTTCTTTAAATAAAGTGTTTACTCGATGTTTTCTACTACATACAGGCATAAGTTGTTGTTGTTGTTGTTGTTGTTGTTGTTGTTGTTGTTGTTGTTGTTTATATATTCTTTAATTGCAATAGTCTTATCTTTTACAAATTTACAATCTATTTTGTGACTGAATAATAAAAAATGTAGTTTTCCATATTATAATCATAATGACAATGCTTTTCTTTTTTTTCCTTTTAAAATTAAACCAGGAGAAGTAACAAGATGAACGCATACAAGATAAAGAACTATCTCACTTAACAAATGTGTTTTCAAAATGCTTTAAACCTAAATAATTGTGACGGAGATGTTTTCCAATGACTGTCGGATTTTTTGTCATCAACTGCTTTAATCAAACATCATCATGGACAATGCAAGGACTATACTCCTCCTAAGACAGCTTACGTCAACAACTGCAGTAACTCCGCCCCTAGTTGTCCATGAACCGTCTCTAGACTCCGCCTATGAGTCCAATAACCACGCCCTTGAGCTGGCCGTGACAGTGACCGTGCAGGTGCAGAATGCTCTCGCCGCCAACAACACGACCGACATCGACGCGCTGCTTGTGGACAAGCTAGGACCACGGCGCAAGGATATGGTCTCTGCCGTGCTGCTGACAATTGTGTATTCCCTCATCTTTCTGTCTGGGGTGATTGGGAACGTGTGCACCTGCCTGGTGATAGCAAAGACGCACTCCATGCAGACCACGACCAACTACTACCTGTTCAGCCTGGCTGTGTCCGACCTCCTGCTCATTTTGATAGGTAAGTCACGATCATACTGGCATTAAAAGAATCATTCTCTTGCAAGAGATAAAGAGGAATACAAATTAAAAAAGAATGGTCATTTAAAAAGAAGTTCAGATATGTTGTTGAGCTCCCGAAACACTGATTCGTCTATAGTTTTGAAACGTGTTAACTGTTTATCGTTACAAGCCTTGCAGGTAAGTTTTGTGTCTGTAGATAAAGAGAGAACATGAGTGAAGCTGCCTTGGATCGCAACTTATGTTCAACATTGGGATCATCGTTATTCAATTTTATGATCGATTTTGTTGTCATTTTGTCATAAGCAAATGTCGTTTTAAGAAAGGAAAAGAGATCAATGTATCCCATATAGTATTGTGGATGTGCCCTACAAAGAGCGTCGAATGCTCCTTTGCTTATAAATACATGACTGTTCTTTATCTCCCTGATTTAGTGCTTTCGGCTCGACGCCTTAAACATTATTGATAGCTTTTACTCTAAAATTGAATATAGAATGATGTTTTAAAACGTTTTAAGAGTTAAAGAGATAAAAAGGGGGTAAGGCTCACATCGCCCAGAACTAATCTCAAAATCAGTCAGTAACACACAAGGAAGAAACTTTTTTAACGGATATAGAGAATACCTAACAGTAATGTCGCTTTTCGTGTCGCTTACCCCGAATCTTCACCTACTCCTCTATCTTTCTGTGTGCCTTTCTGTTTATTTTTCATCATATCATTTGCACTTCTTCTTTTTATTTCTCTCTCCTGATCATTGTCCCCGTCTGTCTGTCTATATGTCTTTCTTTTCGTCTCTCTAAATTAATATTTTTGTCTCTCTCTTTATTCCTATCCCTCTCGGTGTCTCGCAATCTTAGAAGTGGTAAAGAAATAAAGAATAGAAAGCTCTGATATTTCACATCAGACACATCCTAATCATTGTAATCAGCATAAACATCATAAAGAAAAAAGGCCATTACTTGGGATGGAATTGACAACATCGTTCAATACATTGGATATCGCGCCGCCTAAAAAGAAGTCAATATGAGAGGAGTACGCTGATTCAATTTATGTCGTCCATTTGTGAGAAAAGACGAAAATTAATGGCAATTCTGGAAATCTGTGACTCAATTTTTACAGTCCTTTCGTTTTTTCGTTAACCCCCCCCCCCCAGCTCTCTCTTTCTATTTTCTCTTCTCTCTATCTCTCTCTCTCTCTCTCTCTCTCTCTCTCTCTCTCTCTCTCTCTCTCTTTATATCTATATACACTCTCTCTCTCTATCTATATATTTTTTTTCTATATATACATACCTTGTCTGTCACTGACCTTGGCTCATCTAGATCAAGATCATAATCAAAAGAGGACTAACTTTCTCGATTTTCTGTGGCTATCTAGATCTAGGTCTTAATATGCTAATGAAGAAACGTTTATAGATGTCTAATATTAAAAATGCATAATTATGCACTTTTATCCGAGCATGGGCCGCACCACATATTATAAAATATAGGGGCAGATAAAAATCTCAAAATAAAAGTCATCCAAAAGTCATCCAAAAAAATATGCAAGATGGAGGCTAAACGATCGCTCACTTTTCATGGAAACAAGCTTAGAACGCATTGACGATTGAGATTTTCCCAATCCACATTAAAATGTTCAACGTGCATGAGAAAAATACCTACCCGATTTCTGTTGTATAAAATTACAATAATTTAAGTTTCTCGAAACTGGCCGCAATACTGCGCAACTTCTGCAAAAAACTGTACATCTTTTCGGAATGCAAATGGATGCTCTTTGTACGCTTCCGAAGGGCTGTTTGAGCTTCTGCGAACTCCTGTGGACCGCACCTTTAAAAATTGTTATTGTTCGCATTATAATGTATCCGATAACTTAGAAGAAATTTCTTAGCTATCCGACATTTAAATGCACCACAAAGACGAAAGAAAAAAATGCGAATTTTCGGAAAGAAACGAATAAGGCTTACGCAATTTTTTTTTTTTTCAAGCGCGCAAATTAAACGCACATACTGCACCGTTTTGTTGGAGTGATTGGTTAATAAAAATCGAATCTATTTGTATATATCACCACAACCCACACAAAACTAACGGTCCCTCACCAAAGTATAATTATTTTAGAAGAAAAATTTACAAACTTTTTTCACCAAGGTCACACTGCACAATTTTCTTCTTGTTGAAGTTCATTGTGCTCGTTCATTTGGACAATAACTATTATTAAGTTAAACAATGCTGCTTCCTTTGTTCCACTGGGAACATTACAGACGTTTTAAAGATACAGATATTATTGGCTCTCCCAAATGGCTCCAATATCTGCCACGCTACTGCCTGCAAAGCTTTCGCAAGGCTCATGGTTGGGTCAAGCCTCTCGGCTATATGATCTACAGGCTTAAATTATCATATTAAGGTACTCCTCTGAATCCGTAATGCTTTCGCTCAGGAAAGGAGCGGTTTTGAAGAGATGACCGTAATTGAGTTTGCATAGACTTCTCGGGAATCTAGGAAGCCGAGATTTATGGTATCAAAGTTCACCGAGACTTGGATCCGGTGGAAAGGAAAAGACTAGTAATTTTCCTTTACGTTAAGGTATCAGGGATGTCCAATTCTTTTTGTTTCCTTTCGTGTCAATTTTGGTTTTAGTTTTACACCCTGTTCAGTTTAATTTTATGTTATTTTATGTATTTAGTAAAATATTGTTTAAAATTTTAAAATATCTATGAAGCGGTGTATCATGATTTTGAAAATGTTTAATATGACTCATGTAGTTTATGGATATTCTTCTTTTGATTTAAAGTCATTTTTTCTAAATCTAGTAACCACTCTGTCAGTATCCTGAGGAATATCTAAGCATAGCATGACAATGTTTGCTTTGGTTGAAATCTTCATCTTGCTTACTTTAAAACGTTGCTCTGTATTAGTTGAACACCCATCGCTCATTGATTCTTTTGGGCATGCGCCTCATTCATCAGGATATAAAAGATGTAGCTGAGATCATGTCCATGAAGAAAAAATCTTATCAACCAGCGCAACGTAGCATCACTTATGAATTCCATATCTTTCAAATTGGAGAAGTTTAGGAGCCTTGACGGCTACATCCATTACAAAAAGTTGCTCATAGGATTCCTTTGAGATAAGCGGAACATGATATAATGCTTGTTCCATCAATGCATTTTACAATACGCACGATATATTGCAATTCGTTTAGCTAAATATGATTGATTACATTCATGAAAACAAAATTTACTCAGCCGCACATGTCCTACAAAACCGCGTTATTTATTGATGCAAAGCTGTAAGACGAACATTTTTCTGGTGATCTTTGTGTCTCATTATTCAATGTGTCAGCCGTTTTCCTTGCTGGGTAGGCATTTTGCAAGGCATCCCCCCTTACTGGTAACAAGACTTGTATTTTTTCCTTTACGCTTTTCATTCCCTGCATGTTTTGGATCGCTAAATTATTATTAAGATCAGTTTTCTCTGCGTTTAGTGTGATTTGACAATAATTCTCTGCTCAAGTGTAAATAAAAAATGTGCACAGTTCTTGTCTATGTCTGTGTGTAAAAGTCAGAACCTTTATGTCTCTTTTTATACTTCATTAAACTTACGGGGCGTTTTTTTTTTTTTTTTTTTTTTTTTTTTTTTTTTTTTTTTTTTTTTTTTTGGGGGGGGGTTCATTTGCATATGAGGTAATATCCTAATATGAAGTTCTATATCGCGACGTGTTCAAAGAGAAGAAAATCATCCTATCCGAAACTTCGAATATAGAATGAAAATGCGTGGTAAATTTATTTCTCCATGGATAAACACATTTCAAAAAGGGCCAAAAATGCTACAAGATCCAGACTCTTGTCAGACATAGTATGGTCTATGGCTTGTGTACTGCTTGCCTCTATTGCAGACTGACAACCAGAGACAGAGTGGAGATAGCAGGACCTTTGTCTCAGCAAGTCGTAAGATGCTGAAACGCAACCCAGTAGTAAAAAACAAGGCGGACTTATCAAGGATGGAACCCATAACCTTGTGATAAAAAACTGACGAGGATGCCATCCACTGAAAAAGTCCATCAAGTCTTTACAACCTAAAGCCCATCTCCGCCATTTTATTCCGATGGTTAAGACAAGGGAAATCACTCTATTTTCCTTTGGACTAAATTTGTAAAGCTTTTTTCTTGCAGTGATTTTCTTTCCAAAAGATTGTTGTTGTTGTCTTAATATCCTCAGATATTATAAAGGATACAGGATAAACTTTCAGAAAATATATACTTTATGTCTGTTTGGTCAAAAAAATAGTACCAGAGAAAATAACTATGTTTTTCTTGTTACTTGTGTGTGTTTGGTTTGCTAGTAACTCGGAGACTAGTAAAAAGAGTGTAAAAAGGGATAATAAAAGTGTGAAGAAAAGATAATTATAACTTATAAGTTGAAGTTTTGGATTGTGGTTAAAATTTGGCTTGAGTTAATAGGCGACTTCCACGCAAATATGTGTTCAGTCTTCATTAGGTCTTGATCTATTTAGATCTAGACTTGAACTATCGGCGCTTGAGCTTGCTTCTTGCTCCTCATCATCACTCATCACCCCAATTTCACTATATGGTTCATAATCAGCATCTACAGTTTTTCCATGGCAAGCGATTGTAGGAATTCAAACGTCATTATGAAGTTGTCTGATGAAAAAGTCTCTGTAATTAAAACTGGGACTCGGTCTAGAAACGCGATGGGGCGCATTTGATCGCATAATGTCGCATTAGCTTGGTCTCTTCAATGGCTAATATTGTGAAATATAAATGTTCATTATTTTAATGTCGATGAGAGGTACCATGATTTTCAGTCGCCCCAGAACTTCTCGGGATATCATGGCCGTTTTCATTTTACCTGGACAAAAACGAGTGTTTTACAATATTCTTGAAAGTTAGTATGTTGGAACCCCCCAAAATTAAATAAGATTAAGTGTTCGTATAACATCTGGGATTTCCTAATTATGCGATGACAATGTACACCGGTTTTTAGTTAAGTAGTATGGGTTAAAAACAAATACAGCAAAATATCTTTGAAGACGAAGTGAATCGTGCAGCAAACATGTTTTCAGCATTTTCAACAAATGAGGAGACCCGGTGCTGAAAATCATAGAAGCTCTCTAGAATGCCAATGAATACAAAAACAAATTCTTATGTATTCCAATTGCAAACTGATGGTTCCCTTCAACTTTTTTAAAAAGTTAAGCAATAATAAAAGTTAATAAGATCTTTTGTTAAATGTCGTTAAGTATAATACACATTGAAAGTAAAGATAGAGCTGTTATTATTTTTTTTAATCAAAAATTATCTGACAAAAACAATATTTGAAATTATCACACAGTTACACTAATATTCATAAGAGTATGGGAAACAATCTTGAAGAAAGCTATATCTTGAATATTTTTGTTGAAACAGTTACGAAACATGCTCGCAAAAACACAATACAAATTTATTAACCACACAAAAAATGTTCTTGAGACAAAAAATGAAGATGAAGAAAGATGTAAGCCTAGATAAGAAAAGAATCATTATTATGATGAAGCTGTTAGTGGCATGTAAACATTCCATTGTGGTCGATCTGCAGGCAAGTTTAGCATATAGCTAAAATAAAACCTTGAAATAAAACTAGAGCATGGAAAGTCTATTTCACGCTACTGGGCGTTTGGGAAGAAGACCCTTCCCAAGTTGATGAAGAAATCTCGACTTCAAGGTACTTAAATCGATTTACTCCTAGTAGTTCGCGCCATATTGTGAACTGACTTCAAGCTCTGCTGTTATCCATATTTTTATCTTTCTGTATCACAACACAAAGCTTTTTTCACTTTGTCTAAATGCACAAGCTTTTTTAATATCTTTGCCATGTTTTCTTCAAACATTGTTTTTGGTTGAGACTGCTATATTTTTCCCCCCTATAAAATCGTTAATATAAAAAAGGATGCAAATCCCCTATTGTGGGCGCTAATACCAAATCAATAGAACCTGCGACGCGATAATAGTATTGACTGTCGAGGCATCTCTATGTACCTTTGTGTGACTTAGGTAAATCTGCTTTGGCGTTTATAGAAACGTATACGTTAGGTTTTATCTTTTTTTTATTTAGTGTTGTCTTTTTTGTATATTAAGCACCTAGCATTAAAGTCAGCCCTTAACTTATCTTAGATAAATAAATAAGGGAATTAACTTTCCGCTCTTTATAAAAGTTTGAACTTCAGAACTGAAAGAGTATGTTTGTATCGAAAAGTTGAATTTTTGTAATAGTTGTTGGAACTTTTTCCTCAGATCTTGGGGTTTAAAATTTGTTCTTGATTTTCTAGACTCCGTTTACATCAAACGGTCACTGTTTAATACTTCAAACATGTTTTTAGATATCGCACCATCGCTTTTTTCTACTAGTTTTTAATGTCTTTGCTAGAGTTACTAAAGAAAAGCTGAGATATACCATTCATAACATTGTGCACCACCATTGATTTTCCTTTTTCTAGCGATTAATATTATTTATTAGCATTCTGAAAGAGTCGCCAAGACTGTGATTTAGAGGCAGGTTTTGCTTGCGGCTGCAATAGCTCATCACCATCTCTCTTCCTGACATAACAGCGAAAGATTCCTGCCTTCATGTTGGTCTTCTGTAGGACTTTTCAGGTCAAACTAACTGACCTTAAAGAAACTCTCTCTAAGACAAGGCAGCTGTATGCCTGGGTGACGTTGATTGATGCTGAGTATAATGAGTTGGACCACTACTGTACTAGGTAAACAACCAAAGTAATCGAACATAAACAATCCCTACAAACGGAAGCCGTAATAACAGCGTAAAAAACCTGCCTTCGTGTTAATCTTCTGGAGGATTTTTCGAGTCAAAAGGACTGTTATAGGCGAGAATAAAACACTGTAATAGATGAAGATCGCGTAATATTTATTTGATAAATACTAACGGATTCAACAGTCTGCGTGAAGATGACATTTTGCCATTATCTTATTGTCTTTGTAAAAATTATAAAAGCTCGTCAATCGGCAATGGTGTTCAAAATGTATACACTTATTTCGAAAGGCACACATGCCTATGTACAAAATATTTTTATCTATCTATCTATCTATCTATCTATCTATCTATCTATCTATCTATCTATTTATCTCCATAATAACAGCGTAAAAAACCCTGCCTTCCTGTTAATCTTCTGTAGGATTTTTCGAGACAAAATGACTGTTATAGGAGAGAATAAAATACTGTAAAAGATGAAGATCGCGTAATGTTTATTTGATAAATACTATCGGATTCAACAGTCTGCGTGAAGATGACATTTTTGCCATTATTTTGTTGTCTTTGTAAAAATTATAAAAAAAAAAAAACTCTCGTCAAACGGCAGAGATGTTTAAAATGTATACACTTATTTCGAAAGGCACACATGCCTATGTACAAAATATTTTTTGTTACCTTTCTCTCCCTCCCTCCCTCCATCCCTCTCTCTCTCTCCCTCTCTCTCTCTCTCTCTCTCTCTCTCTCTCTCTCTCTCATCTATCAATAAATCTATCTATCAATCTATCTACTTGCTAGCTAGCAAACTAGCTATACGACTATTTCATAAATAACTGATTTTATCTGGATGGCATTGAGTAACGTAATAAAAACGGGGTTTTTTTGCAATGTAAAAAACAAACACCTTACCATAGAAAGCATTTATTAAAAATAGAATGGTTAATCATGGTTGGCTTAAAATTGAAAAGCAGAACGATAAAGAAAAAAGGAGCGGGTACTTTTTTTTCCTCGAACCTCCCATCACGTCTGGATCCACTTGAAGGCAAGTTGGGGTAATGGATTGCTGTCCATTGTATCATTTTTTGTCCATGAAAAAGAGCACTAATAGCAGCTTATTTGATTTATGAAGTCTGTAACACCCTTAAGAGATCAGTGTCTAGGAAAACCTTTTTAAAGTTTTACTCTATGAGTGATTATCAGGTTGTAAGGTCTAGAATTAACGTTGTTATAGAAAAAAAAATAACCTTATGATGGATGGTGGTTCTATTAGGGGGTATGTTACTTGGTCTTATTAGAAATCTTGGATCGGTATATATTTGTTTATTTCGAATTTATTTTCTTCTATTACAGCTTTAATGTATAGGTTTTAAAAAGTTGTCTTATTGTGGGTTTATTCAACAAAGGAAATTTCAAATACCACATGGAATATAAGATAAACTGAAAACAGGAATAAGACATTATCATTACAGGCAGAAATAGGTCGAATGACACAGAGGAGGGGAAAATAGGGAAATGGTATTGGCAGAAAGAGAGAACAAGAGGGATGCGGGAAGAGAACGAGATAATAACAAATGTAAAAGAAGAGAAAAAAGAACAAGAGAGATACAGAAAGAGAAAGAGAGCCAGGTTTAAACAAATAAATAGTAAACCTTATAGTTCATTAGAGAAAGTCTCCACTCCTTTTTCTCTGTTTCAAACTTTCTGGTGAAAAATAAGTATCGATAGGGTTTGCGTGTGTTGTTTGTCAGATAAGATTGGCTTCGGATACATGAATTTGTTGTTTTGTTTGGCTTTTTACATTAATGTAACATGATTGATTTCTCAAAGAAACATATATGAAGGAGTCGGCGTTCTCAGTCAAGTCAAATATGGCATAGGCCTACCAGATGCAGGTTCAACGTGACCTGAAATTTCTTGCTTGCAAGTCTAGCCCCTGTCTAACTGAGCTGTCATGTGCATTGTGTTGGTTACAGAAACGCAATCTCAAAGGGGCAGAAAAAAACCCCGTCTAAGTAGAAAGTACTCTTATTCACCAAAGACGGTAGGGCATTAGCAGATTTTGGTGTCAAGATCTATACGAATGCTTAGCCAAAAATTATAATAGTAAGAGCATAATCCTCTTTTTGAAAGTACCTAATGAAAGAATCGTGTCCGCCTAATGGTTTTAAAGGATGCGCTAAAGAATGAGCCATGCCCACCTCTGTTGTGAACCAACTTTGGCGAGGCTTATGTAGTCTCACTGACTTCATTTGCTCCAAAATTATATGTCTGTCTGTCTGTCTGTCTGTCTCTCTCTCTCTCTCTCTCTCTCTCTCTCTCTCTCTCTCTCTCTCTCTCTCTCTTCTCTCTTTCTGTCTCTCTCTCTCTCTCTCTCTCTCTCTCTCTCTCTCTCTCTCTCTCTCTCTCTCTCTCTCTCTCTCTCTCTCTCTCTCTCTCTTTCTCTCAGTTTCTCGTGATTTTATTATTTTTTTCTGTACCACCAGTAATTTATTTTTTTTGCGCCTAGTAATACTAAAATTTAAATATAATATTAACGTGAGATGCAATATCTGAACATTCTACTTAACAGATCAAAATAGTAGAACTCTTTCATAAACACCTTTTTAGGTGGAATTAACAGAAATAAGGATTAAAAAATGGAAAGTGTTGACACTGTATCAGCAATATATAAACAATAATAATAGTAAAAATTTAAGACAGGGATATATATACGATACCATGAAAATAGGATATAGAGGAATGAAAGTAAGGGACTACAAGACTATGAACATGGAGAAAGGGCTATCGTCGAGATAAAGAAAATACCAGACAGCGATATCACTTTAAAAAAATGCATAATAGTTTGGGTTTGTTGTTTTGTTTTTTTTGTTTTTGGCGGGTGGGGCGGGGGCTGCGAAATCGGACAAATAAATTTTTGATCTATAGTTTGATTCGAACCAGATTAAAAGACCAACGCTTTACCACTTGGGTCTTTCGTCCCCTCTCCCCCCCCCCCCCCCCCCCCTCACCAAGACAGGACGAGTGCCAGACAAACGTAATATACAAAAACTAAGTAAAATCCAGAGTAAGAAATGAGGCAAGGGGAGGACACATAGGATTGTTTAAAATAGGCACAGACAAAAACTGACAGAAACTGAGAGGACAGAGTACGAGAGAAAGTTGAGGAAAGGAAATCTCTCCCACGATTGTGAGAGTCTCCAAGCGCCTAAATATAAATTGCTTTTTATCGGCAGCGCGTAAAGGGGGCAAGTAGTGGCAAGTACCTCTACTGGGGTCTCTTGTTGGGTGGAATCAAGCCAGCGTGAGCGCCTCTCAGACACTTTATTAACTGGAGCAACACTGCTTAGGAATCGTCCGATTTTTTCAATATCTCCTGAGAGTGGTCTTATAACTTTATATTTCTCCCTTAACTTTAGCTAGAATCGTGATTATTGTCAACCTTTTCTTTTTCTGCGCACATTATTTTCTCGAGTTGAGAGTTGGTTGATCACACGTCTTTGCAGGATTGTTGTTGTTTTGTTTTGTTTTTTTTTATCTTGGAATAGATATGATCTCACAATAACGATTTCCTTAAAGTACATCTTTTTTTTTAACTTGTTTTCTCTTTGTGATAATATTTGTAACTACACTTCATAATTTTACTATTTTTGTTGCAAAATCATTATTCCGTTCCCATTGTTTTTATTTTTTGTAGTATCATAAGTAGTTGTTTTTGTGTTTAATACAAAAAAAATAGACAAAGTGGTTTAAAAGATTATTTTTAAGAATTGTTAATTGTTCGGTCTTCCGTTTTGAAAATGCAATGTGGTGTTGATTTGCTACTGGTTTCTTTTTTTCCTGAGACAGCGCTAGGGGCGCGCTTTTTCTTCCTCTTTCATCATTTGAAGATGAAAAATGTAGCCAAAGGTTTTAAACCTGACTTTGCAAATAAAAAAAATGTACATACATTTTCAGGACCAACAGTATCTATGTCTCTTATGAGTTATTGCCAACAATCACATTTGCTCTTTCTAGTTGCGGGCAAAATTCCCCAAAAAAATGTTGGTGGCGAAATTAGAATTATGAGGCTGAAAGTTAAAATTTGTATATACTGTGGCCAAAAGGCAGTACAATGATAGATTTAGTTTGTGGACATAGAAATCAATGATTCTAGCTATAATTATAATTAAAATGGTTGCCCAACAAAAATAGGCATTGACATTTCTTTTGATCGATAGGGCAAGATGGAGTGTGAGAGAGAGACACGCAGATGGACAGACAAACAGACACACTGATATACTGACAGACAGACAGACAGACAGACAGAGAGATAAAAGTAGAGAAGGGCAGGCAAAGAGAAAGAAACAACTGATAGAGATAGAAAGATGTAGACCGAGGGAAGGAACGAAACATACATAGACAGTGAGAAAGAAACGAGAGGACATACAAAAAATAGACAGGCGCACAGACAAACTGATAAATAGACACAGTGATAGTGAGAGAGAACCTCATGAAACTACATTAATAAACACAGCGAGAGAGAGAGAGAGAGAGAGAGAGAGAGAGAGAGAGAGAGAGAGAGAGAGAAGAGGGGGGGGGGCATTGCGGAGCACAACCAAAATACCTTAAAAAAGGAAGAACTCATATTAAGTATTGAATTGACGAAATGACCCATTTTGATGCTCACAATAGCCCTGTCTTCCACATGACTACATAACTAACACAACCCTACACAGCTAATCCGGTTTTATTATCCACCCTTCCCCCAATTATTACCGCTATTTTTTTTTATTTTTTTTTGTTTGTTTTTATTTTTGTTTTGTTTTGTTTTGCTTTTTAAGGAAAAAAGGAAAGAAAAACGATAGAAAAAATTGGGTAGCAATCACGCGTTTGCTTTCGTGCAGATTCTAATCTTGTTGGAATTGACCTCATTTTTCCTTTTCCTAAAATCAGTGGTTTGTTTACTTCCTTGCCGTTCGTCTACTGGACAATTTGTTTTGGATGTAGGAAGCCTCACACAATGGTGCCCTTTGACCACCGCTGGTTTTAATTTTGTTGTTGTTTTTGGTTTTGGTGCGCATGCTTTGTCGTTGTTTACAATTGGCGATGTCCTGTATTTGTTTAGAGTACAAACTAATAATAATCCATCGCTACATTATCTTTTTTTCTGTAAGCAAACAATACTGGCAATGGTGATAGAACCACATGGTAAAACCTCATGTAGCGGTAATGGTTCTCTTTTTTTTAGTAGCCTATTGTTGATGTGGTTGTTTGTTGCACTCTTATTTGGGTTTTTTGTTTTGTTTTGTTTTCTTTTCTTTTGTTTTTGTTGTTGTTTTTTTGTTTGGGGGAGGGAGGAGGGGTTCTCTTGCATGAATATACTGAAAGTGCAAAAGATTTGCTAATACCTTTCGCAAGACTAATTAAGTGTAAAGTCGTACTTTGGCCCTGTAGAGAGCTAAAATTGAATTATAGGTGAAGAAGTGCTTCTATCTCTTTTCTTTTTCATGAGAAATCAGAACAAGCCAGATCACGCTTTCGTCTAGGCGTATGATTCGATAGGCTAATTAAAGAGCAATTTTCTTTGGAAACTTAGTACCGTCACAATGTTTTTTTTTTTTAATTCTGAGATTGGCAAGATTTGTTCCCTTTTTCAACAAATTCAAAGAAAATTCATGATTTGCTTATGATCTCAATTGGAATAAAAATAATTATTATAATGTATGCGACTGGCTGGTGCCCTTATTTTCTGAAATTGATTTTCAACTAGGAGATACTACAAATCAATAGATGGTCAGAGATCCAAAATGTAGTTCTAGAGTTACTTAGAACGCCATTTTGGTTTCGGTGGCTTTTTTGTAGTGTACATGATATTATAAATTTTAGATATTAGCGGGGTACTAATAGCAAGGTCATTAAAACCAAGAAAATCTATTCATAGGTGTGGATAGGTAAATATAGTGGTGAGGGAAAAATGGCGATAGTTATTTATATGCGCCGTAGCGATTGGTTTTATTATTTAAATCACAAAGGATGATATCTTTAAATATGTAGATTCTAAATACAAATTGTGATTGTAGACCTTTCGTCAAGCTCAGACAAAAATTATGGACAAAAATGATATATTAAAGATAAAAAGAGGAGAAAGAAAAGAAGCATGAACAAAAGGTGAAAGTGAAAGGATATGGGAGAAAGTTGGCACAATTACGGAGCCAATAAGATGAAACGTTGATTTGATATATATTTAGGGATTGATTCTGGAACGTTTTAAATTGTTTTGGGTCAACATTTCTGAAAGTCAAGCATAATTTTATCTCTCTTATAAAACCTATGATGCCTTGGTTTGCCTTACAAGTTCCATCAAAATGTTAAGTTTACAAAAAAAAAAACAGCAACCGGGAATATCCCAACAACAAGAACAAAAACAACAAGAACAACAACATACAACAGAAACAACAACAAACAACAAACAGTGAAAGCTTGCGATTTTCCTGGGAGTTCAGTGCGCTGCACTGATTACCCCGATATTTGATTTCCAGACTCTCACGCACACAATTTAAAAAAGGGAGGAAAATATAAACTGGGTCTTAAAAACAGGAGACAATGCCATAAAAATTGGGAAAGGGCTTTTTGATTAAAGTTTTTGAAAGTGAATGTGTCATTAAAAGCCGGTCTTTACAAACAAAATTATTCTAGCTCAATGTTCAAATAAGTATGCACATGCTGTGTTCTTTATAAGCAAAGAAAGAAGAAAAAGGAAGGGAAGAGCCATCGCATGCTCATTTTCTTAGCGAGAGCTACGTAATGTTTATCTTACTGATATTGATTTAGATCTCTGATCTAGATGACCCCTACCCCAGACCCATCCCTAGATTTTTAGATCTAAAGTCTGAGCAGGCGTTGTTTGATCGGCATTCTAGATCTAGATCTTCAAAATTTGGTTATAGCCAATATTCAAGTAATGAATGAAAGCTGCCTGGACCTAATCTAGATTCCTTAATGACTTAGTATAATATAGATTAACTTATGTAAATAGTTATGATCACCCTTGAAACAAAAACGGTTGTTCCGTCTCTAAGTCAAATCAATCAGCTGAACGACAGAACCAAAATTAAAGTTAAAGGTTCGTGACCTCGTTCGAAACCCGAAATCACGATGGCAAAAAAAGTGTTACGGAACATTCTAAACGTACGGCATTTCGTTTAACTTTTAAACAGTCTTGAGAATAATATTTTGACTATAAACCTACTCTAAAACATAGATCTAGTGCTCAATGCGCTGCAACAGCATGACACTTTTCAAAGGAATACGTACTGAAATTTGCAAGCGCGGAGATATAACAAAAATGTAGGCTACCGGTACAACAATGGTAATAAAATAAACAAGGATTATAAGATAACATAAAAATACAAACACGATAATGATTAAAAGAATATCATTTAACATAAAAACAGTTATTGTTTGTAGAGGCGTTATGAGCTTTTAGTTCTAAGTCTATTTTTTACTATCTAAAGCATGAGAGTATGCTATTTAAACACACTTTTATTGCTAGTGCATTTTAATGTTTGTAAAAGAGCAGTTTTTCTTTTTTAAGTAGAAGATGGTGTTATGTATACATCGTATTTCTATGCTGTATCAGTACAAACTTTAAACATTTTTTATATTATTGTTTCCCTCATACTATTTCTCTTTACTCTTTTTTTCCTAAGAGAACATTTTAAGTAATGGGCAGCATAACTTGGCTTCCTAAACGCATTTCACATTATGCGTGAACACCTCATTATGGATAACTTAAAGATTAATGATGTCAATATTTTTATGGTTAAGGTATTAGATAAAATTTCTAGAAAGTCTTTTTTTATGTTTCATCAATAGATAACTGCATATTTCAGTTACACGTCTTCAATATAATCATTTAAATCACTTCACATTATACGAAGAATACTAGTTAATTGCATAAATTCTCGATTTCCATGATTCGAAATGCTAGATTTCACACCGATTCGTTCATCAGTTATAGAAGTGTGCGTACAAATCACACTGGACGTTGACACCACACTCACTGTTAACAACCAATGATACAACAAATTAACCTCCTTTTCAGACCAGATTTCGATTAAGATGCCTCTGCAGAGTTCAAATTACACCCAATTTAACCAGCATTGACAAGCCTGACAATCTGCGTCGATCGAACCCATGCATAGTTCCGCGGTTAGGTACTTCCTATCGCAGGGCCACACCATGAATACAACTCCGTGAGTCTCATGATGAGTTCAGCGTACCGAAAATGTCATTCACTTCTTCGCTGTAGATAGGGCTCCAAGGGTTTATCGAGGTGCAATAATTCTGTAATTAGATTTATTAGTTGAAATAAGTTTTCGTTGTTTTATTTTTTTTTCTTTCTCTATATCTTGACATCTTACTTTTAAAATCTCCAGTTGATGTCATATTTGATTAAAAGTTAATGGATCAAGACAAATAAAACTGTCTTTTTTCTAATGTTCTTCATAATATTTATGGGTCTTTTTTAAATCTCCCAGGTAACTTTTCATTAGAAAATGTCTTCAATATATTTTAATAAACGTCTAGAGACTAGTCATGTTAGACAGTACTTTACATCGGTAATGAATATTGAAATAAAATTAGTAAATTTACTCCAAAAATCCGTCCACGCAAAGCATCCGTCTATTTCTTCTAGGTCAAGTTTTAAATTTCAGAAAGGTCAACGAGAAAACAGTTGTTTTTACATCTAAACCAAAATTGAATTTTATCCCCACTGCTGAAAATAGATTAAAGCCCGCACCCTCACTCATCCTCAATTACTTTATGCTAATTTGTCAATTTGTTTTCTACCTGTCTTTAACCCCCCCCCCCTCTCTCTCTCTCTCTCTCTCTCTCTCCTCTCTCTCTCTCTCTCTCTCTCTCTCTCTCTCTCTCTCTCTCTCTCTCTCTCTCTCTCTCTCTCTCTCTCTCTCTCTCTCTCTCTCTCTCTCTCTCTCTCTATATCTCTCTCTCTCTATATATGTATTCTCGCACAAGATTTGCCGGGCACACTGTACCTTGCCTCGCATAAATATAGATCACAAAACGAAAAGTAATTATTAAGCATAAGCCGTTTAAATTGATTTCAGCATCACCATTCAGCCAGAATCCACTGCTGTGCTTTTCCCATCTATTTGCGTAGCATAAGTAATATGCTAATAATGTTATCCCCAAAAGGCGAAATGTTTATTTGTATTGAATTCTTTGAGACAATGAAGACGGTGAACTAGGCGGAAAAGTTCTAACGTTTTAATTAAAGCCCAGATAAAAATCAAATGTTCAACGTTTCATTATAAGCAGGTGTTTTTGAGTTTTTACCTTGGGTCTTTCAAAAATTTATACCGGCTACAGTTAAAGCAGTTATAGTAAAAATCGCACATCAAAATAATGTTTGTCGTGGGTTTTTTTTTATTTTCTAATGCTAGCGCTGATACAGAATACTGACTGTTTGCTGAATTGAGTTGAGTTGATTTAGCGTCCAACGTCAGCAAAATATAGGCTATTTTGTGGACGGGCCCTAAGACTGGCGTGTGACAATTTTATGTGCTGCCACACACGAAAGAGGGTGGGGATACCATGACTCCTGTCTCAACCAGTCACATTAAACTGAGACCGACCCAACCAGTAGGGAGTGCAATAGACAGGGCTCAAACTTGGACCTTTTGCGTAGGAAGCCGATGTTCTAACCCTGGGCCACCGCGCTCCCCTGACTGAAAGCCTATGGCCGTAATAGGAAATTTAGAGCTACAGCATTATAAAAAGAGGAATGTACATTTATTTTGTAACATTTACAAACAAAAATAGTCACGTAAGAAATTTACAGCACATGTCTTTTACAAATCAACAACGTAACGCGTATAACACTTTTAACTTTAAAAGTTGATTATGTAGATATAGAAATGTTTATATAACTGATCTAAACCCGCTGAACGCCCCGTGCGTTTATATCTCAAGATCGTCTTTACTTTTCATTATATTTTGTTGTGGTTGTTCAACAAAGTCAATGCAAAACTTTTATTAAACATACATGAGTAATATTTAAGTGCCCAATAAACTATTGCTTTCATTCCGCAATTTATTAACATATAACAATTTAATAGTGAGTACTCACACGATGCATTGTTACAAAATATATTGCAAAGTGAAGTAAAGTGTGGGATATATGGTCTCTTATGCGGTCGAAGCCTCTGTATAGCATCACTTAAAATTACCAGAAGTAAGTCTGGGCTTCGGCCATGATATAGCCTTGCTGTTGACATCAGTCAGAGAGTAGGAAACCATATCACCAATTCACACATTCAATGTTGCCTGAAACTTGTATCACTTATTAAAATTTAATGATACGTTGTTTTCCTTGTACGTTTGTTTATTACCGTCCCATAGTCCTAAAATATGATTCGTTTCAATCATTATTTGGATTGTTCTGCCCTTTTAAAAGAAAAACAACGTTAATTTTTTTTTGAGACACAGTAAAAGTAGTTTGCTAATGTTCTTTGTAGTGTTTATTTTGTTTGTTGTTGTTCTTTTTTGTTGCTGTTGTTTTTGTTGGTTTTTGTAGTTGTTTTTATTTGTTTTGCTTCAGACGATTTTAAATTAATAAATTTTTCCAAAAAAAAGAAGACCGATTGAACTACTAATGAATGTTTTATTGGCCAAAAAACGTTCCTAGAATAACAACTTGAAACAAACTTTTTCTTCTCAACGTTTCCTCGCTCAAAAAAAACTAAAGCGCTCCGTTCCACTTTCACTATTTTAGATTATTTGTCATTTTACAAAGAAAACTTTCCGGTTTATTCACGTTTCTGTCTTAGTGTTTGTATGCATGGCCTTCTTCTGTGTTAACGTATTTTTTTCAACACTGTCGTGTTGCTACAGTCGTGACTTGCGGAAACAAAAGTTGAGAGCGGCAATGTTTTTTGTAACGTTCAATCTTTTATACTCTAGAGGGTACTACTCGTATTTAACAGTGTCTCGCCGTCACTTGGACAGCAATAAATCAATTACAGCTTTGCTTAAAAGGGCCGAGTTTTATGAGAGTGTTGTCTCAGACAGCTCTATCGCTGTTAGAGAGACTGGGTCAAGCCTGGTTTTAGAAAGGTGGGGGGGGGGGGGTTAACCAAAATAATTAAGAGGAGTCAATATATCAGGTTTGTGATTTTATTGGCAGCTTAAAAGTTGAATTTAAAAACTCGACTCATGGGCGAAAAGATTCTACAGGAGATAAAAATCCGCATGAAAAAAACGGTATTAAATAAAATAATAAAGAGATATCTATATTCAGTTTAATAGAGTCATGAATACATACACAACATAATAAAACACAACAAGACACGGAAAGAACAAAGGCAAAAAAATAACTATAATAGTAAAAAAGCATGTTTAACAAGTAAGAATAGCCAAAAAAATATTATCGATACAAACAGCTAAAACATTATGGAGATAATAGCAGAATATTGCTAATTACACTATCGAATTAAAACGGAACCAGAAAGGATAACCTGAAAACAATTAACGACGATTGAGAACGCAGTACCGTACACAAAATGAAATGGGATTTCTACAAGTCCCTTTAATACGAATGAGAAAAATGAATTGTCTTCTAATCTTTTTAACAATATATTTGACATTTCAAACAAATAACGATATGGGACCGTAAGAACACGAGCGACAGGGTTGTAACCCAAGTGCAAAGAAAGTGTGCATTGATGTATCAAGCCCAGGACAGAATCGTGCGATTGACACAAGTGATTTTCCCGGTGAATGCCTATGAAGCAACCCTGGCTATTTTCGAGCCGAAGAAAGTCAGGATCCAGTGTTCGCTCCATCAATGTCGATGAGAGTCATTGTTGCAGTGGCTCTCTATACACTCTTTACACTGCAAATCCTTCAAACTGACCGACTTTTCCCCATTTATTCCATTAACACAGCTTTTCCTCGCCTGGTCTGTAGCTTTTGTCGAAATAACATAAAAAACAACAAACAACGATGTAAATAACAATCATCTATGGACAGCAAAGAACAGAGACAAATAACACCGTATAAGGGCAATACATTTTAAAACAGAAAATTGTGATAAGTTTACCTTGCTTTGCTACTTTGCATAAAACATCGACTACCAATTCATGCTCTTGGTCTCTCTCTCTCTCTCTCTCTCTCTCTCTCTCTCTCTCTCTCTCTCTCTCTCTCTCTCTCTCTCTCTCTCTCTCTCTCTCTCTCTCTCTCTCTCTCTCTCTCTCTCTCTCTCTCTCTCTCTCTCTCTCTCTCTCTTTCTCTTTCTCTTGTCTTTCTCTCGCTCTCTCTCTCACTCACTACTTTTTAACTTTCTTCCTATTTCTGCCTCTCTCCCTTCTCTCTCTTCCTTTTCCTCTTTCTCTCTTTCTTTCTCTCTCTATCTCTCTCTTTCTCTATTTCTTTCTCTCTCTATCTCTCTCTTTCTATCTATCCATCGCTTTGTCTCTTTCACTCTTGAAAACACATTTTGTGGCGATTCGATGTTACACTCACGCTACCTTAAGCCTGTTAACTCTGTTTATCTTCTCCTTTTTGTTGGGGATTTCTTGGTAGCGACCCTACAGCCGCATGAAGATCCCAGCATTAGGACTTGCTACGGCCTAGGATGTTCACTGATCTTGTATCGTGAGTGATTGCCAAGGGCACAGTGTCATGAAAAAAAACAACTTATCTTTTACAGAGACCACCTCTCCCACTCTCTTTCCCTGTGATTGTTTTATTATTGTTTGTTCATGCTTTAAAATAAGCCCTGTAAAGAGTGCAGTATCATTAAATGTGAACTTTTTACCTTAAACATGAACTGTTTTGAATAATTCATGACCAATTGATACGCAGGGTTAAAAAAATCACTTTATCATAATTTTATTTATTTTGAAAAAGCGCTTGGGTTCTACGGGTACTCATCCAGTAGATCATTTCCGGATCGGTTGAGTATAAACCAATTCTTGATCCTTTAGGATCAATACTAAAGAAAGTAACGGAGAATTCCCAAATACTAGCGTGGTTGTCATCGTATTGGCAGTATATAGACCTTTATGGGGTTTAAGAAGATTAATAAAGTCAACGTCCGAGATTCTGAAATTTGGAACTTTGGAATCATTGTATCAAACCTGGTTTATTCAGACTTCAGGCAAACCCAACGAAAAAGAAATATAATAACATTAACATGAATAAAACACAAATTGTTTTAAAACTGTCCAAGAAAATTTCATAGAGTTAACATTCTATTTTTTTATTTTGATAATTGGAATGTATTTTGAAACCGTTTTAAGTTTTCACCGGCTGCACCTTTGTTAAGTTAAGAGTACAAAACAAACAAACAGGGGCCTGCAAGGTCTAAGATTGTTATAATGTTCAGTAATCACATTGCCGCAATTTTGAAACTACTGCTGAGTATTATCTTCAAATATTATGAGCAAATAGATTTTCTATAATAACCAGCAAGGGGTGCAGTTCCTTACGGTTCATAAAGTACAAAAAAGAGAAGCACTGACAAAAGATAAATGTATATGGGCAACCTTTCATCTTCTCGTAGATTACATTTTTTTTTCATTATATTTTTAACAAACAATAGCAATGTTTAGGAAATTATTATTATTAATATTATTATTATTATTATTATTATTATTATTATTATTGTTATTCATTCTCTTTCATAGAAAATATAGGCAAAGAAGGAAAATGAAAGAGGGAAACAGGAAGAGTGAGACTGTTTTCGTAATAGATATAAATTTTAAAAACAGAAGATACCGAGGAAAGTGTAGGAAATATACCTTTTTTTAGCTAGTAGATAAAAATGAAAGAGAGAGAGAGAGAGAGAGAGAGAGAGAGAGAGAGAGAGAGAGAGAGAGGGGGGGGGGAAGGGTTGGATAAATCAATAGTTTGTTAGTTAAAGAGAATAATAGGTACATACAACATATATTATATGTATAGATACATAGATAGATACGTAGATGGAAAGATAGATAAATAGATAGACAGAGAAATGTTGTTTCCTCTTTTAATGAAAGAATTACATTTTAAACAATTTTTATATGGAGCGAAACTCCTAAAATATTTTTTTTCGTGATTTTGTAGTGGGCAGGCAAGAGAGTGTTGTGCCCCTCACAACAGTAAGTTATTTCCGCTTTATTTTCAACTCTTTTTTCGGAATCGACTGTAGTGTTTTGGTTGTCATCCATAACGGGTCCTTCGGGTTCTCTTTAGTTCTGCTCAGCCTTCTAGTACTGTTTTGCGTGCTGAGATTTCGAAACTAATTTAACGGTTTCTCTTCTTCGTTTTCAAGTTGGTGTACCATTTTCAAACATGTTACTTAGCCATTCCCTTTTTAAAAGGAAAGAAATGATGCTTTTTGAGGAGAGAAAGAGATAAAATCCCTCTCTAGTAGCTCAACGTATCCTATATTTTTACGACTCTAAGACCATGATAGCGTGACGGAAACCCAGATTGGTATACCGAGGACATGGTCGATCATACAGACACCGATCCCATAGGTAGTAAATAACGCAGTTTGATATGCCACTCATCTCTTTGTTCAGTCAACTGTGAAAAAGGCTAAACTGCCTCTGTCTTTTTTGGTTGCTTATCTGTCCTACAAATTGAAATTAACATATTCTTACAGTTTTATATACTCTAGCGTCACCAAAAAAAGACATTACTATTAAATTTTAAATCTCTGTTTGAACAGGTCTTCCACCTGAGCTGTACTCCATCTGGGAGGCGTATCCATGGCGACTTGGTGAGACATTCTGCTACCTCCGCCAGACTGTCCTAGAATCCACGTCCTACGCCAGCGTCCTGACCATCACATCCTTCACGGTGGAGCGATATCTGGCCATGATGATGATGATGATGATGATGATGATGATGATGATGATGATGATGATGATGATGATGATGATGACGATGATGATTATAGTCATTATTCTTCCCTACCGCGACAGCGCCGATATCTTGTGTGCCAGGAGCGGGTGACAGATGGCCAGATATCGCTCCACCGTGAAGTCCTACGCCAGCGTCCTGACCATCACATCCTTCACGGTGGAGCGATATCTGGCCATCTGTCACCCGCTCCTGGCACACAAGATATCGGCGCTGTCGCGGTAGGGAAGAATAATGACTATAATCATCATCATCATCATCATCATCATCATCATCATCATCATCATCATCATCATCATCATCATCATCATCATCATCATCATCATCATCATCATCATCATCATCATCATCATCATCATCATCATCATCATTATCAATATCAACATTGTCTTCGTTGTCATTATCATCATCATTACCACCACCACCACCACCACAATCATTATAACCATCGAATCATTATCACCATTGCATTCTCCGCCCTATTTCATGGTAAGGTCAGTAACGAACCCTCTCTGGTGTTCTCTTTCCTGATCCAACCTTTTTACTACCGACCATGTCTTTACACTTCTGTCCAAATTCATCTCCTTCTCCGTTATTGATAACTTCCCCAGCATTTTTTCTGGGGTCTGTATCACCTGGCCATCATTACTCTCACATGATAACTCGGGACAAAATACTGGTGGGTTTTAATCGACTATTTTACATTTCACTGTTAAATCGTTCTTCTCCTGAACTTGCAGAACGAACAGATATATCCTACGTTCATGATTAAATGCCTATTTAATTAGTAAGTAAATCGTATATGGCGACGGATACCAGAATTAATATCTGATAGTTTTACGTGCAGTCTCACTTAGACAGAACGGATTTGGTTGCAACAAACTGACAGGAAGACTAGGAAGTTGAAATTATAACACATCGATCAAACAGTAAACTTCAAACTCTATCAACTATGTTACCCCCCCCCCTTTCCTTCCTCTAAACACATACACACACTCCTACGGGGCAACGAAAGATAGCACATATAAATAATGTTTGAGTATTAAGAAACATGAGCTGATGTAAATAATAGTGCATAATTGTATCGAGGAGGGGTGTCGTTTTTTGTTGTTGGTATTTTTATCCTCGTAACTATACGTCTTGAATTTGTTTGGTTCCGTTTCATAATAAAAATCGATCTGGTTTTTTTGATTAATGTGCTGGATCGTGGGATCAACTCAGGGATCGTAACGGAAGCCAGTGCTCTTTCATGTAGATAACAAATAGTTGTATTAGTATGGTGAGAAACACCAGTGTGTTCATGCTTGGACCCATCATTATCATGGCGACATGTTTTTTATTATACCGTCCCAGAGCCGTGAAGATCATCATCTCGATCTGGACGGTTTCCCTGCTGCTGGCCGTGCCGTACGCTGTCCACACCCGGCTCTACAACGAGGTGTACATCCCGGACTCGGACATCCCCATCCCGGAGTCTCTGGTCTGCTCCATACCGTACCACTTCCTCGAGGGGTTCATGTACTACATGTTCCAGGTGATTCTCTTTGTTAGCCCATGTGCTGTTGCCTTTTGCTTTTACATGATTATGTACTTCGAGTATGAAGTGTTTCATTTTCTTGTTATTTGTTCGCAAATGTGTAGCTTAGGCCTGAAGATTTTGTCTTTTCTTTCTTTCAAATTACATACGTCGGAAAAATACGTTATTCTTATATTTTACATCTGCCCTACTGCACTAAATATCATTTATGATTTGGTGTTTGTTCTTCAATGTTATTGTGGAAACCCCTCTCAGAGCTTTAAAACCTATCTGTTTACATCCTTTACATTTTTCCTTAGACATTTACATTTTTATGTTCATCGGTCCTGTTACAATCATTATAATGTCTTATTGATTACTTTATACTTAAAGAACTCTCTATCTCTAAATTGTTCACTTACTATTTATCTGTTTATACATAAATCGTCCCACAGATATCCACATTCCTGTTCTTCATCGGTCCTGTGACAGTCATCATCATCCTGTACATTCTCATCGGCCTGGCTCTGCGGAGATCCCCACTGAACAGAGGCTCGGCCGATGATACGCCCTACAGCAGCATCAAGAGTTCGAGTTCGAACCTACCCCACCAACCCCGCAAAACAGTCATCAGGATGCTGGGTGAGTTCAATAATTATTTGCGGGACTTTCCGAATATTAAAAGACGGGATCGCCGAAATAAAAAAGCAGGTGTGAAGAAAAGAAACATCGAACACTATAATTGTATTCCCTAAGTTTTCATTTGCCGCTATATATGAAATGTTATATAATTAATTAAACATGTCTACGTATTGCTTTAAATAATGTGCTTGTTGTGAAAACTTCCTAGAAATAAAACGTTAGTTTTTTATATTGTTTGTGGTGTACGGAACTTAAAACATTCACGAATATTAAACTGTTTTTTGTACGTATTTTCCACGCTCATGCTAGTTTGTTTCTGTAACTTTCCTACTCGATAACCTGGCTGGGTGTCTCTTGTCCTCTCTCAGTGGCGGTCACTGTGGCCTTCATTGTATGCTGGGCGCCGTTCCACGCTCAACGCCTGATGGTCCTGTATGTTCCCAAGTGGACACCAGAGCTTCTGGCTGTCCAGTCTCACATCTTCTATATCTCAGGTAGATCCCTAATCTTGATATCCATACAAGTGACAGTGTTAGGCGAACATTTTTAGATGCTTTTTTGCTGTTGCCTTGATTTTAATTATATTTACTAGCAGCTATTACAGCTGTTGTCGTCTAAATAACCACACACGCAGGGCCGCGTTACCCGTAAGGCTTTTAGGCTGTAGCCTATGGCCCCGCGTCTCAGGGGTCCCACTCTTGCAAACACGACGTTCAACAAAAAATGCTTTAAAAAAACAAAAAGAAAAACATGTTTTCGTGGTTATTACCAACAATTTGGATCTGCACCTGACGGTAAATTACTCTGATGGTTATGTAAAATGGCTGAGTTCGATCCATTTCTAGCATATCGGATTGTGTGGCATGGCAACAAAGGATGTAGCACGTGTCATATGTATCGTCTACTATTGTTTTGATGAGTTTGTAGAAGTGCTGACCGCCAAAAGAAGATTAGTCATCAGTGAAGAGGTCAATGAGGCAAAGTAATACTACAGCATTAGTGACGATCAACTAAGAGTCATCGTTACGTCAGTAAAGCTGATCTACCTGTAGAGAGATTTATAACCGTCATCTCAATAGAAGCAAACGATGTAGAGTCTTTAAAGTAAGAAGTTTTTACAGTTTTTGACAAATTTGGACTGGAGCTTCGAAACGGCCGTGATCAAAGTACCGTGGCTGGACGCATAACTGTTGTAGAAGCCCGTATCAAAGAGATGAATCCCAAGGCGCCATTTGTCCCCTGCTCGGCTTCTTAAATCTGGTCGGTGTTTGTGCAGTTGAATGTTGTGTAGGCACAACATCCTTTTTCGAATTCGTCCAAGCATTGTACAACTTCAATCGAAGCTCCACACATCGTTGGGACTTGCTTGTAAAACTTATCGATAGCCCTCATCCAAATCATTGTCAGAAACATAATGTAACGGTATCATTCTTGCACAACAAGACGGACAATTTTGAACTTGCTGTGCTGTGTGTGTTTTGGGAACAAATTCTCACACGCTTTAACACTGTCAACAAAACACTTCAGAAACCATCCCCCAATCTTGGAATTGTAAGATTTCCTAACTGCTTTGTTAACAGGACTTTGGGACGATTTCGAGCGAATCGAACAACCAGTCACATTTTAGTTGAAGAGCCTTGCACTTATAAAAACGCATTGCAAATCGCCAGTGCTTCTATGACGAAACGAGGGATGTTGACGCTGTTTTGTTACAGTGGCAGCAATTTAGAATAAACACATTCCTTGTCATCGTTGGCTGCCTTTTGCCTGAACTTGAATAGCGAGGAGACGTCTATAATACTTTGTCTCAAGATTTTAACACTCTCTAATCTTCACAAGAAACCTGCCACAAGCATTTGAGACACAGCATTTCGCATTCAGCAGCAATATGAGAACAACTTCTAGCCATCATTTCCGGACAAAACAGTGTCGTACTCAGAATATGCAACCTCCAGTATTTCAATAAAAGGATACACTTTCTCCTCCCCCGATCCCTAAAGATTAGGTACGAAAGTTGTGCAACAATAGCTTTCCCAAATGTAGAGATCGCATTGAGGTTCTTTCTTACCATGCCTATCGCCAACGTAGAAGGTGAAAGATCTTTCTCTGTACTGAAACAAGTAAAAAGTAGACTGCATTCAACGATGACACACAAAAAATAATACACGGCTTAGCTCTCTTGAAGATTGAACGTAAAAAGACAAAATCTCCAGATTTCACGGATATCATCGATGCATTTTCCATGCGAAAAGCCAGGAGAAAAATATACGGTACGAGTTTTCATAATGTGTTGTGAATATGTTTAGAGAAAGTAATCCACCATGAAGTAAACAAGCACGGATAGATTTCGGGTACATCATTCTGTGTAACAGAGATAGATCTATAAATGTGCTTGTCGTCCTCTTAAACCACATACTGTCGCCGTATAGGATCCGCCAGGGGAGAGAATTCTCTCCCTCCCTCTATAGAGATCTCTTAAACCACATTCTTGGTTGGTGGATACCGATGGGCCCACATCTACACCTAACCACGTTTTACAGTAAAGTTGTCTACCTTTGCGATAGTAGTAGTAGCATCAACGTCATCGAGGGGTGCCGGGACACATGGACAACCTAGAGCAACTTAGTTAACGCGGCCCTGCTCACACACATATACCTACACACACATACACACACCCTATTCTCACCCAATTAGTGCCAACAGAACCAACACTAATTCATTTTACTTGAATGCAATTTTATTTTTCTTGTAAAAAAGATTATTTGAGACTATGGTTTTTATCGGTACAACAATCACTATCCTCCTCATTATCATCAACAACCAGCCATCACACGATCACCTAAACTAATCATCTTTAGATAACATTTTATGAGCTGAAAATTAGAATAACTTTTTATAAACCTTTTGAAAAGACTTGAGCTGTCAAACCTAATAATATTATTATTTTTCACTTCATATACATTTTATTTTCCTAGGAACCCAGCACGAAAATGTATTATTATTTTGGTTAAGTTCCTTTTATTCTTTATCCCCTTGAATTGCATCGCAGTTATATGTTAAAAGCCTTCAGCGTGCTTTTGTTGGGTGTCATGGTCGTAATTATCAACAGAACGAACCATCATTCCTCATCAGATGTTTATTGGTTCACGCCTACATACGAGAAAATACCATTCCATTATCTTCTCATATTTAAAAAAGAAACAGTCTCTTCTTTGTCAGTGAGTAGATTCAGACTTGGTAACAGATTTCTCACTCGTGATTGAAGTCAACAACCGATGATCTCTAGCTGACCTCATTTTCGTTTCATAATTGGTCTAGTAAATTAAGAAGAGAATCTGTCTCCTGACGAGGCTTAGAACATTGAGAGGAATAATAATATATGAACTGCAGTTATCATGTTTGTGATAATTAGAAAGCGCACACCTAAAATAAAGTAAACTTTACAAAATTTATTACGTATCATTTTCTAGAGGTAAATATTTTGAAGTTTAAAGATTTATCCGATGTAACGGGGCTGATTTTAGGACGGTTTTATAGTAAATGTATATATAATTAAAAATTATTTTTTTCATTTGCAGGGGTATTGTACTTTGTGAGTGCAACAGTGAACCCCATTCTTTACAACGTGATATCCAAGCGGTACAGAGCAGCATTCAAACAGGTATGGATCAGGATACATTTTATATGTATAAGTTAAATAGTGTAAACAGACAAGAAACAATTTATTATGTATATATCCATATTGTATGGTTTCTAAGAAAAACAAAATTTGTTTCTGTTCTGCCCCTAATGTTACATAATGCGTGACGCCTTGTCTAAATAGTATTTTAGGTTGACGTGTCACTCTGATTAACATTATCAAACAACGTTGTTGGAAGGGCACTTTTCATGTGTATCCCCATAGTAATTACTAACCTGGATGAGTTCGATTTTTTAATTTGTTTGGTCAAATCAGTCCACGTTGTCTAATTTCGACATAGTTACCGTCAATTTACCACATTCAAATTCCTGGCAAGAAAATTTGGCTTCACATTTTGTTTTTTAGTCATTTACATTTCTTGTAATGTCTGATATTATCACTAACAGCAGGTTGCTTGTTGTTGGTGTTGTGATTCGAAAAGACTCGATAGAGTCAACGCTTTACACGGGGAGTTGGTGCGACGCATGCTCACTCTATTTCTTTATTGACATTAAGGCGGTTGACGAACCTATAGGCCGTTTTTACTGGGGTTAAAAGAAGGAAACAACGCCCTTATTATCCCGACCCACATACTCAAAATCATCTCAACATTTTACGCTCTGGGGTATGACCATCTTCCCGCACTGTTGTATTGTTACATTACATTACATTACTCTCAGTAACGCGTGTCTCTGCCTACAGACCATCTTCCCGTGCTGTTTCTATGTATTACCCTCAGTAACTCGTGTCTTGGTTGTCTCTGCCCACAGACCATCTTCCCGTGCTGTTTCCATGTATTACCCTCAGTAACGCGTACCCTGGTTGTCTCTGCCCACAGACCATCTTCCCGTGCTGTTTCTATGTATTGCCCTCAGTAATGCGTGTCTTGGTTGTCTCTGCCCACAGATCCCGGCCCGGGGTGCAGCACACGCTGAGCATGGCGCGCCACTCGGAGCGCTACTCCAAAGCCCAGGCCCTCGTGGTTCTCAGGAACGAGGGAGACCAGGTCAAGATGGTTTACAGGTGCGTGTGGCTTTGTTAACTGTTGATACTTTTTTTTATTAACATCCAACGTCAGCACTATATAGGCTTTATTGTGGACAGGTCCCCGTCTGACAATTGTACGTGCTTCCACACAGGGGCAGTGCGGGTATACCCGAACTCTAGTCTCACATCAACTGGTCTCAATAAATTGACACACACTAAACCAGTAGGGAAGAAATCAGACAGAAACAATTTGACCGAACGTAGGTTTCGAACTATGAACCCCCCGATTTGTCGGTCTACCATTCTATCACTATCAGTTTTCCACCCTACAGGTGGGTGATGTCAAATTGCTCGATGCGAATGCTTAAGACATTCTTAGTTGTTGGGACACAAGATATGGAACATATTGCGACAGAAAGACTTAAGGAGAGTCTAGTTATTAGTCGTCTTTTAGAGACGCAACTGAATCCAAACATATATACAGAATTTGGAAACTATACCCAAAACGGATTTTTTTGTTATACAAAATAACAGTAGCAACAAAAAGTTCATAAGTCAATATTCTAATAACTATTCTTATAAAGTTATTTACCTGATGTGCATTTATTATGTGTCTGAAATTTCTTATATAAACGTGTTTTAAGCAGAGTTTTGTTGTGAAAACAAAGTTCCCTACCTTCTTACATTTAACGTGGAATATAATTTTATCGAAACAAAAAGATGTTTGCTTTTATTTAGTTGCAAATACTAAAAATGTCAATATGTTTATCTACCGGATCAGTAGATGTAGCATATAATCACCAGATTAAAAATTAATTCAACAATAGGATTATGTCAGTACACGCGCCATAGCTCTTATTTTTTCTAAAGATTCTTTCTGGTGGTAGTAGTAGTAGTAGTAGTAGAAATGCCTGTCTTGGTTGTCTCTGCCCACAGACCATCTTCCCGTGCTGTTTCTATGTATTACCCTCAGTAACGCGTGTCTTGGTTGTCTCTGCCCACAGACCATCTTCCCGTGCTGTTTCTATGTATTACCCTCAGTAACGCGTGTCTTGGTTGTCTCTGCCCACAGACCATCTTCCGGTGCTGTTTCTATGTATTACCCTCAGTAATACATGTCTTGGTTGTCTCTGCCCACAGACAATCTTCCCGTGCTGTTTCTATGTATTACCCTCAGTAACGCATGCCCTGGTTGTCTCTGCCCACAGACCATCTTCCCGTGCTGTTTCTCCCGGCCCGGGGTGCAGCACACGCTGAGCATGGCGCGCCACTCGGAGCGCTACTCCAAAGCCCAGGCCCTCGTGGTTCTCAGGAACGAGGGAGATCAGGTCAAGATGGTTTACAGGTGTGTGTGGCTTTGTTAACTGTTGATATTTTTTATTAACATCCAACGTCAGCACTATATAGGCTGTATTGTGGACAGGTCCCCAAGACTAACGTCTGACAATTGAACGTGCTTTCACACAGGGGCAGTGCGGGTATACCCGAACTCTAGTCTCACATCAACTGGTCTCAATAAATTGACACACACTAAACCAGTAGGGAAGAAATCAGACAGAAACAATTTGACCGAACGTAGGTTTCGAACTATGAACCCCCCGATTTGTAGACCAACGGTCTACCATTCTATCCCTGCCAGTTTTCCACCCTACAGGTGGGTGATGTCAAATTGCTCGATGCGAATGCTTAAGACATTCTTAGTTGTTAGTAGTAGTAGGGTAGTAGTAGTAGTAGTAGTAGTAGTAGTAGTAGTAGTAGTAGTAGTAGTAGTAGTAGTAGTAGTAGTAGTAGTAGTAGTAGTAGTAGTAGTAGTAGTAGTAGTAGTAGTAGTAGTAGTAGTAGTAGTAGTAGTAGTAGTAGTAGTAGTAGTAGTAGCGGTAACATTGGTGTTGTTGTTGTTCAACTTTCTTCCATTCTTCCATTGTTTCAAACAAGTAACATTTGAAATATAACTAGTGCCGAAATAGTCAATATAATTTTAATTAAAATTTGATCCAAAAATATCTTATGAACCTTACTGGATTAATTTTATTGATTTTATAGTGCCGAATATATTGATGTTTTGTAGAAGTCTGTGATAATGTAGATAATGATGTTGATATAAAGATGGTATTAAACTTTTATCCCCTCTCAACAGACAAGACTCGGCTGAACCGGTTACAACGTATGACACGATTTCCTTGGGCCCCAATCGACGCCGGACTCTCTCATCAGACGGTGCGCCGTTCATGGAGAAAGACAAAAGAAGGATGAGCAGTACTCACGATAAACGAAAGAAATCGCCACCAACAACCAATGGCTCGGTGCGTAGCCTCCATTTAAACGGCAACAGTGGGGGTACTGACGTCACCACTAACCTGGCTCGCCAAGACTCCAATCCTCTTGTATTCGGGTGCCGCTCTCTAGATTTAAAAAAATCTGCAGAGCGAACAAGGAGTAACGGCGAAGAATGCATACAGTTGCTCGAAAAGGAGCAGAGTAAAAACCATGAAATGAGAGAAAGCACGGCTCGTGGTAACGTCGGTAGTGGTGAGTGCATTGTGCGAGCTAATAAAAAGCCTTTAAAAAGTTGTCTTCGACATTCCAGGAACGATTCTACTGAGTCGTACTATGTCATTGAGAACCCGTCCGTCGGAGATGTCTCTGGTTTGCCTTCAACTGCGCTGAAACCTGAGAATGGTTCGTTTGCCAAGTCATGCTCTATATCTGCACTGACATCCCCTCTAGAGACTTTAACAGAGGCCTTGTCAGCAGATGCGCTGCCAAATCTTACCAGTAGTTCAAAGCCCCAAAGTGCACGCACATCAAGCTCTGGCCGGAAAAATGGAGCAAGGTTATCTTGCGGTCATATCTCGTTCCAAGAAAACAATATGAAAAAAAGCACGAATAATTTATGAAACTTAATTATTGAGCTACTTAACGCTGGCACAGCCGTGCGCACCTTATCTGGTAGAACAATGGTCATCATTGTTCATACTAAAAAATTAATAGCAGAAATTTTCAAAAGTTTGAAAGCTATGTTCTATTATAGCTGCGTGAATCACTAATGGCTTTTTCTCGTTTCTTCCATTTTAAACACATTTCTCACCAGATTATTAGGTGATACATTACATCAAGATTCTTGAGGTGAGCCAAAATGGTCATCCTCTAAAACGTCATAAAACTATTTTGAGATTATTTTGTATTTTATATGCTCTTAAAGGAGAAAAAAAAAATGACTGTTTTGCTTGTTTGTTTTTTGGGATTTTTTTGTTTTTTTGTTTTATATGTTTTTCTGCGTTCCTTTAAATTATTTCATTGCCTTTCAACAATAATAAAGAGTTATTACTTTGTATTGTTGGTTTTTTCCTTGCCGACAATAATTTGCTTAATTTGCAATTAAATTGTGTAGGCTGTAATAATCAAATATGAAGTTTTGCAGGATGAAGATTTATAAATAAAAAACATAACTTCGTGGATCACTAATAAACCAACAAGAAAGTACAAAGACTTTTATCAAATCGCGTTAAAAACGGTTCCCTATTTCGGATAAAAAATAGGAATAGTACTTGTTGCAGATAGCGTGCTAGTGAATTGTCTAGAAAATGAAGTTTGAAGACAGCATTGCGAGTTTTTAATTTTTTCTCATTGCGTATCACAAACTTTAAAACTGTAAACATTGAAGCAGCATGTGGTGATAATAAATAAATGTGGGTCTTGTATGATGATTGTCAAATTAGCCATGATATCCAGTTGGTAAGGTGCATCTATCAAAAACCATAATCTATGGACAGTTTCTGCTGCTTCTAAAACAGTATACAAAATGTCGTCAAGTAGCAATAATAGTATTACCAAAATATGATATAAAGGATAAAGAAAAGGCGGTTATTTTTAATGAATGACATGCGATGCGGATACACCTAACAACATTGGACATTAGCCTTAAAGATTAGTCCCCATTTCTCTTTCTTGGAGCAATATTAGCTACATCGAACCGTTTCTCCTTATTAACGCATGTTTGATTTAACTCGGCTTGTAAATTACTTTTATCTATACCAACTGAATGCGTCAATTTTCAAAGTCTCATAAGAATGTTTTCATGACCAGAACTATCAGTAGAAGCATGTGGCTGCGCTATCACTTTATGTTTCTGTGTCCTTATAGGGATCATGTGTATTTCATTATAACCAGTTCTGCATTTAACTCGCATTATGTGTTTGCCTTTCGGAAGTGTATAAGAGAAGTCAAGGAAGCTTGAAGAAGTTCTGGAAATGAAATTAATGTGAGATGGTTTTAGAGTGACGACCTTGTGCAAGAATCCGTGCGGTCCCAGACCGATCGATGTGGCGAGGTCAACCCCTGAGTAGTTTAGAGTGGCCTGTACAAAATGAATTTCCCGCCTGACATCACAACAAGCTCTGATTCCACCCACGTAATAATAGTTAGCTTTTTATTCTATTTTTGTTTCTTGTTGTTGTTGCTTTTTCTTGTCATAATGTTTTTTAACTGATACTTCAGAAGAACTGTATATATAAAAGGCTTTCACAACGGGGTTTTTTTTATGGTAAAGAAAGTTCATAAACACTCCTTTTTTTCTTTTGCGGAAATTTTATGTGCAGAGATGGACGATTTTGCAATGGGTTATCTTCATATGTCTTACAATGCAATACTCTTTTTAAGAAACTATTTAATTTTATTCTTCACTAGGGGTACAAAGATTCGGTGTCGAATGTGTGGCAAGTGATTGCGGTGGCCTGTGCGGAAGAGGGGTGGGGAAAAGGGCGCAATATCGCAGTTGTGTGCGTCAACAGCCTGGGGGGTAAAAATAAAGTATCTGTTATTCCATGCCTACGAGGCAATTTTTTGCTACATTCAACTTCATAGTGATACTATCTGTAACCGGCTATGTTCGGACTCAACTAACGGTAATTATGAAGATACTTTGTACAAACACATCTTGCACTTAAACGATAAGAAGGATTGCAAATAAGTAACAGCCTATAAAAACAATTTTGATAAAAAGTTCTAAAAATTGATTTTGTTTTCAAACGTCAAAAATGTTTTATTCTAATGAAAAGCTTATTTTTTATCAGTGAGGTAAGATTAACACTGTACAAAATTTCATGAAATTCAAAAACAAAATAACCTATTTTAGGGGATTGCTAGATTAGGCTATTATGCACCATGTTAACTAGCATACGACCATCAGTAACTACGACCTGTCCAAATAAGATAAAGAATCAGCAAACACTGAATCATTGCATGCTGAAATAAATAAGACTCGAATAATCAAAGATCATGTGGCATCTTCAATTTGTTTGTCTATCTCAGTAACTTAACATTGCAGTGTGTTCCATAGTAACGTGCCTTTTCATCAGTTATCGAGATCTTCATGCCTGCCTCTTCCTAGGGACCATGCCTTTACAAGATGTTTGCTGTTTGTACAGAAGAATTTGTCAGGACATAATGATTAACGGTTACTTATTCGTGTCTGTTATTTGTATTTAATCCAAACCATTATTTAAAAGGAAGTGGCTATTTGTCCGGTAACCGGACCAATTGACAAAAGGCTATTCATCCGGTAACCGGACTATTAGCCTACAGGCTATTCCTCCGACAGTCTTGCGTTGAAATTGCTTGCTGATACAACTGTTGGTTGTGACAGCTGTCTCATATGGAACCATAATAATGATGATAATAATAATAATAATAATAATAATAATAATAATAATAATAATATTATTANNAANAATAATAATAATAATAATAATAATAATAATAATAATAATAATAATAATAATAATAATAATAATAATAATAATAATAATAATAATAATAATAATAATAATAATAATATTTGGTATCACCTTCAGATTTAAACACATCATAATATGGCTCTAACTGAGACAGCTGTCCTAACCAATCTTAGTTGGATCACCAAGCAATTCCAACCCAAGACTGCCGGAGAAATAGCCTTTTGGTTATTTAAAAAGACGTCTCCTTTTCTACTCAGCATCGCAGTGGTTATTTAAGCTGTGTTAATATGAGACATTGAATCCAAATCCAAAACATATGAAACATAACCGTTGTAATATTTTGTCCAAATTGAATACAATGAATGAACTATGTATCTCTGTCGTAATTGCTAAGGTGTATGGTACCCATTTTACAAATGTGTTCTTTAAAGGATCGCCTAGGAGTATAATTCATATTAATGTGATTCTTTTACTTTATATTTAATTGTCGAGTGTCCTTTTCTCTATCACGGTGCATTGAAACACAGGCCAACTTTTTAAAACTGGTCTATGTAATTTAATGAAAAATAAAGTATGATAAAATAATATCTCTTGTGTCCTAAGGTCTCTCTTTTGGGTGTTAACGTACCAATCCTATAAGATTATGTTGATTATGTTATGTCTTACTGTTTGTTCAGTCATCCTCTTACGGCGTCGGCGTTCCTTTTCTTAAGCTTTTCATTTTATAACAATTCTCGCTAGTAGCGCATTGGCTTTGGTAATTACAACAACGTATTAAGGTGCGATTATTCTCCGATGTACACTAAGTGTGCGTCTAGCATGCTTATGAAACATTTATAATAAGCCATGTGACAGATATATAAAAAAAGAAGAGACCATTCAATATTTTAATGGTGAAGTAATAAGGCATACCTATTTAATAAAAATTCCATTTTCGTAGATACAAAAAGTTTCTCTATATATCTCATCCAAAAACAAGTTTCATACAAAGAGTTGGCTCAGACTGCTGAAGATGAGGGGAAGAAGAGTGCTATCGCCGCTCTGGCCGCCCCTGTTTCCCCATCTGTATGGCTCGATGTCAGTATCATATGACCGTTACGGATATCGCACTATAGGGTTCCGTCACCGTATTGGACCTTTCTACAGAACCAGGAGACAGTGCACAAAGAGCCAGCCGTGCCACTGCTAGGAGGTTGACAGACCTTGAAATAAGGAAAACCCATTAGCACTGAGTGCGCGGAAAATGGACGTCGGTCAGCTGTCGAGGTCACAATTACTAAGTGCAGTATATAGACGTAGTTGAGCAAGCCATTTCAGCTGGTCGGGTTGCTATCTGTAGGCCTTTCAAAAGGATTTATCAAACATACAAAAAGCTTCAAAATTGAAGTTGTGCAAAATGGGGACAAGTAGAGTTTTTCGGTTGGTTCATCTTTTGGCTTATACGAGGTCAGCTACTGAGCTATATCCCGAAAGGATTCAGACCCTGACTCTGAAATAGTATATGTGCCACACAGATGCAGAGCGGGGATAACAGAACTTCTGTCTCAGCCAGTCATATTAGGCTGACACCGAACAAATCAGCAGGGAACAAGGAAGACGCATCGGGTTTACAACCAAAGACTTCCCGATTGGACCTACCCTGTCGCCAGAGCCTTGTTTTAGGCTCACCTACTTCAACGAACTCAGTATGGCCAAGGAATGTGTTGACAGGATCAAGACGTTGGGGGAAAAACTTAGACACTAAAAAATTAGCCGCTTTTTGGACGTGAATAGAAGTGGGGTAACAGGAGAGTAACAAGTAATTGCATGCGCGTCATACCAGAAAACGTGAGACAAAAAACTTGCCAAAATGGAAACGACCGATACTCAAAATTTTTGCCAAGATTGATAACGAGCAAGTGGCAGGCGGAGAGAATGCTACAAGATGAGAACTTATGGTGATATAAGTTTTAACATGGCAGCAATTTAAGAGCCCCAGAAAAGATGCGGGGGGGGGGGGGGGAGAATCTCATGCAATACAAGGCACATACTTAATGGCTACACATATTAATCAGCCCACTAGAAAGCAAAGAAGATAAGCCTTATTTATATAATGAGAGGGAACAAAGGTTTATTTATGGAAGAGTAAGATTTCCCGTACATAACGTTTCAGGAAGCATGAAAAAGATTAAGTTGGTAAAGCTTATGATGATGTTCACATTGATTAGAAGAATAGTATTAAGAATTTTGGGTTTTGATCTTTTTTTTAAAACGTAGCAGTGAAACACTCGAGTTTGGATCAAGGTGCAGCTAGATCCGTATATTTAAAGATCACTTGAAAAAAAATGTACATATACAGACAAAAAACATATCAACAACCAAAATCCAACTTGTGTCATATATAATTCTAAACTATTAACATGTCATGAAATAAGAAATTTGATAATTATGAATAACACAATATGAGTAAAAATAGGATATATAGAAGAGAAAAGAGTAACATAAAATAAGAGTGAAACTGCAATACGCTAGATATTTTGCTTTAAAATTGCGATAAAAATACCAAAGAGTAGTAATATTATTTTCATGCAAACTAAAAGAGTATAAATGAATTTGCAGATAATTTGTTTTTTTGTTTTTTTTATATTAAAGAACAATTTGCAACTAACTTGTCCTATACGTAAGCGTTTACCAATACACTCAAAAGGTTTTTTCTCTCCATCATGATTGTCTACAATCATCACGCACAGAGGACCTGTGGTCTAAGAGAGATAATTGGGCCTACTATTTTACTCCTAAGGCGGACGTCAATGGGCTGCTTCTAGCTTAAGAGTGATAATTGAAACCACTAAAGCTCAACCATATTGCGGACATCTGTGGTTTATATCTGCCCAACTTTAACACAACTCACTACAGATGAGACCTGTTTTGGTCCTGACTTTAAAAGTCTGAGTAAAAATACAATTTTAGTGGTGAGATTTGGCATAGGATATAACCCTGGTTATATTCGGTGTATGTATTTTTTTTATGAATCAAGGAGTTGTAAATAAACGTATTCTTCCTTTCAGTTTACATTGGTGCTTTTCTATTGATTCTTTCTTTCTCTCTCTCACTCTCTCTCTCTCTCTCTCTCTCTCTCTTTCTCTCTCTCTCTCTCTTTCTCTCTCTCTCTCTTTTTCTCTCTCACTTGCCATCTCTCTCTTTCTATCTCTATTTCACTCTCTCTATCTGTCTCTTTATGTTCCTCTCTATTTTGCTATGTCTATCTCTCTCTATATATTTCTCTTTCTCTCTCTCACTCACTTGCTATCTCTGATAATATTTCTAAAACTGGTGTCCTTATCATACTGCTTTTCTGGAATCATTTACGTTAGTGTGTCGCGGAGGGAATCCAAAACTAAAGTCTGACAATTTTACATACCGCTACAGAGACATAACACATTTACCAGTCCCATTAAATATCCACCAGCCATTACGAAACAGGGCGATCCGACCAAGCATCGAACCGCGGACCCTCCGATAGAAGCTACGCTTTCTACCTTGGAGCCGTCTCGCTCCTCTCTAACAATAATTCGTCTGCTGGTTTCCCTATTTTTAGTTCTAAGTATTCTGTACTTGTCCTAATAGATTTGATACGAAGTGGAGCTAACCATTGTAATTTTACGCCATTTAAATTTTATTATCGATCCAATCAGTGCGGGCTAAAATTAGGTTTAAACGAGTCTATCCAAATAACGGTTCAATTATTCATTCTAAAACAGAGAGAAGCAATACCAAAATCCAAATGCAGCTTTCAGTGTGACTTTTTCTAGCACGGGAAAAAAGCCCCTGATTCTTTTTCCATTTTTTTTTTCGTTGTAAGTGCCCTAGTTTCAAACCAAACCAATTTCAGAAGTATTTTAGCACCTCAGTCCTTTTGGTTTTTAATGTAATTTATGTGGTGTAGCATTAAAAAAACATTTATGAGTCTGGTAAAGATTGATGCAAGGTCTAATCAAACGATGGGGCTTTCATAAACAATCTTTTTCTTCTCATCGAAAAGATTCTTTTGTTACCGTATTTTTTACAATTTTCACGAAACCCAAGCTGTGTGAAAGGCATTTTTCCTAACCCAAGTTGGGCACTGGCTGAGATGGTCTTTGTAATGGCCAAAGCACGAAAACAATACAGCTTCTTTTACCTTCTCAAAACTGCGATTTTCTTCTGATGTGCTCCGTAAAATCGTAGAAGAATGGCTTTGTTCACAATCTAAGCTGTTGTGATCGGAGATAATTATGTTTTCACGCGAATCTGTTTTAGTATGTTAGTGTAGGGCAAGATCAAAGGGTAAAAAGTCAATACCCGTGTGCTGTTATTCCTTTCGTCAGAACTATTGCGTGGGGAAGCGAGTCTTGAACAAAGCTTCAAAGACCGGACGCTAAAGGTTATCGAGGATAGAATTTGTCTGAAGAAGCGTCTTCATCATGAAAATAATATCCGCGAAGCGCCGTCGTTATAGTTTTAGATTGCATTGTAAAAAAAACTGTTTGGTTGTTATTAAGGCGTGCATTTGTAACCCATCTAATTTAAAGGGTTAGTTGTTTTTTTTTTGTTTTTTTTTGGTTAATCTATGTCTTGATTTCAGACCAAGCTATGTCGCAAATGGGTTTCAAAACTAACGGGTAACCATTGTTATTCCTTTAACACAGAAACACTTTGTGGACACAAGGACTTATGTCTCAGACAGTCATATTATACTGACACCGACCGATAAAGTAGTGGACGTAATACGGCAAATAGAGAGGCCTGATCGTTGGATCTACCTGACTAGAAGTCCTATGCTCCAACACTTAAAACAGGTAGTCCCTTGGCTAAATGAGCACAATTTCCCTCCTTCCCAAATTTGCTACATCTGGATGCACGATATAATAATCATATAAATTACAGATTCATTAAAAAAGAAACATTTTCAAAGAAAAACTAGAGAGGCGAGATGCTCAGCTTTAGTAAATACTAGGATACCTTCAAACTACCGCGAGAAGCTGCAAAGATACTGTCATCTAGCAATCGAATTTCCTCTTTAACATTATTTTAGTCCTATTTGCATAATAATTCTTTGTCTCTTTTTTTAAAAGAAGAAGATGGTGGGTCATTTCTTAGAGGTAATATTTCTTGGCCATTCTTTGTCTGGTGAACCATTAGATCTTTTGCAGATTCGAAAAGTATTCCATGCACTCTAGGAATTGGTCTAAAAACGGAAAATTCATCTGAAAGTTGAAATTTCTCCTTTGGACACTATTTTCGTTGAATAAAAAAGTATATTTTCTATTCGAAGTAAATTGCACTTATTTTTACTGTTTATTTAAATATACTAAAACACAAAAGAATACAACAATATATAAGAAAACAGCGCTTTTGTAGAATCGCGTTGACATCATTCTTTAGGTTACAAAGCATACACATTCACCATTGTGGGCTGTCTAGCCGGTCAGTGTCAGTAGCCATGCCCCTCTAGGTATTCCTTTACCCGCAATTTAGAATTAGCTCGACTTCTGTGCATCCATTGATCCATCTTCCGAGTCTATCCGAAATCTGCTCCCTATGTCTGCCTTTGGTTGTCTTTACATTCATCTTTCCATTTGTATTTATTTTCTCTGTTATGTTTGTGCATGACATAGCCAGTAAACTTTGCTTGTTGTATCCTGATTCTACTTTGGTGATTTAATCCTGCGCTTTCATCTCTTAAGACTTTTTCGTTCATCTTCTTTGTGGTCCATGAGACATTAAGCCTTCTTCGTATAAACCACATCTCAGTTGCTGTGCTACGTTTCAGTACGTGAGCTCTATTTGTCTCACCTAGAGGTCCTGTTTGTATAAGTAAGAATATGTTCCATGTTATACTTTATTTCATTTTCAGAAATACATCATGCTTGGCATCTTCTCATTGACTGTTGGTTTTACTAATTTTAAAATAATTTTTATTATTTTAAATTTTAGCGAGATTCTGATATGTTCTTATGTTTATAGAATCTAATTGAGAGAGTAAAATGTGAAAATCATAGAGGGGGATAATGACGGAGAAAGAGGAGGGGGGGGGGGCACAGACAGGAAGATAGATATAAAGAGATACAAATAGACAGATATGCAGAAAGGCCAAAGCCCAGACAAAGAGGAAGCAGGACCAACAGAATAGAAAGAGGCACGCAGAACGAGATATATAGGGCAACAACGACAGACAGAGAGTCAATAACAGAGACAGATAAAGAGATATACAATTTTCAAAATACTAACGGAGGACAGGACAGTCAGAAAACAACTCGTGTTGATTGAGTCTCTCTGGGTGACTCCTGTAAGACCTCTCGAGACTCGCCATTTCACCTCTCGCCATTTCACCTCTTCATGCCCTACTGCCCCAATAGCTCAGAACCAAGGATTTGCAATTAAAAGTTTTAGTCTTGAGAGACACAGGCAAGTACCCAGTGGATATGTTTATTTACCTTGCATCCCAAAATTAAAAAATCCAGTCTTTTCTATTCATGTGTCGATCCCTTATCTGTACAGATTGATTTAGATTGGAAATTTAAAAAAAAAAGTTGTTTTTTTTTCTAGCCACTGAACTGTAGTTGCAATGTTTAAAATGAAAGATAGACAGTGTTGGGTGTTGTTCTTTTTTAGTGCATACTTCACATTTTCCCGTTTTTCATGCCTCTGTCGTCTTTCTAAAAGCAGAAGACTGTTCTAATATGGGTTTTTGTGGTTCAAATTTGTTCTTAACATTTGTATCGTTTTTGTTGGGGTTTTTTTTGTCATCACAAGTCTACTGTAGTGAAGATTGGTGCTGCCGAGGGAACCTTTACTGTCAATCTGCCATAATAAGATGAAATGATACTTAATGAATCTCAAATATAATTTACGGTTTTACTATTTTTTTTACGCTTCGTTTCTTTTCAGTTAACACTATATGTTCTATCCAAATCGAACGAACAAGAAAGAAACAATAAAACTAACAAAAAAACAACTCGTGCAACATTTGGGCGATTTAAAAAATGTAATTTAATTATCGGAATCTGGTTTTACCATATGTTTATAAAATGAAAATATATTTCCGTTTCTATGAATTTCCATGAGTTTCTTATTACCAAATATCGAATCATAAAATTCAGGAGTATAAAAAATACGTATGAAACGTAAATTTGCCTCAATGACTTAGGAGCGAGATATAGACTCTTCGGTAATACTTGAGGACGGTATTTCTTTACAGCAGTTGATGTGGCGATGTTCGATTCATGGGCCCAAAACGTCAATCCTCTACACACTCAGACAAGGCTTTAAAAGACAAAACAACATCTACTGGTCACATAAACTAAATACAATTACACAAGGAGATATTTTGAGTGTTTACGCACGGTTGATCAGAGAAGAGGAGAGTAAAAACATTACTGTTGTTGTGACGAATTTCAGATTAGCGCAAAAAGAGGAGAATTCCGACAACTCAGCGGAAGAGCCTTACGGTATCAAGTCAAGCTATAAAATGAAACCTGTCCTGAGGAAAATCGAAATTGAAGTTTCCTCTGAGACTAAACACTGACTTTCCGAAAAAATGCAGCTCCAATTAGAAAAATGAAGTGACAAAATCGAAATAAGTCGCAAGTTTACTACGTCACATAATTGGCAAGGACTGGTATTGAGTTGTTTTTTTTCTTTACAGAATTACTCTGCCTGGTTGTGTGAATATAAGCTTTTTTGTGTTTGATCACTTCATGTAATACACTACCTTAATAATGTCTTTTTTCTTTTCTCATAACCCAAAAATATTAAAAAAAATAAAAATAAACAATATTCAATAACATGGTTTGGGAAACATTCTGAAAATAATTTATTGATCCTTAGTATTAGGATGTTAGCCAGATGGCCTTTGGTAAAACGACATTGACATTCATCTTAAGCTATGGCTAGGTGGTCTAGACACATTTTCTCAATACGCGATGTATGTAGGAGTTGAGGAATATTTTTGGGACCGGTCTTTTTAATTCCGTTTTATCTTACAGCGCTACATATTTTTAAAGAGTAACAAATCTAACTCGTGTATGGTATATTGGCTATCTCTTAGTTATTTTAAACATTGTGCTTTAAAACACATGCACATCTTATTGGTGAATTGAAATCAAAGAGAAAATATCTTCGAAATTGAGTATAAATATGTTCAAAACTATACATTGCACCTTCTCAGTTATTCCTACATAATTATGTTATTTATAGGAAGCTTAAAATAATGCATTTATTGGATATGATTTAACTCGCAACCTTTCTCGGGTAAATACTGAATGAGCTAAGAAAACAAATAACTGATTTTATGAGACCTAAAGTATGAGCTAAAACTTTAAGATAGCCTGTATAAAAAGTCACGTTTGAAGGCCACGGTGATAAATAAGACAGTTTACACGTTCTACAGTTGAGTAGAAGTACATACTCTAGCCAAAACAATACCGCTTTGAATTTCCGTACCAACCTCAGCATTATTCTTTCGCCGTGAATCACCACCAACTTAGTATACTTGGTGTGCGCCGAATCACAGCCTTATCATACATCAAGTACATCCCGCATTTCCATATGTTTTCATCTGAAGGTGGTCGTCTGGGTGTTATGTATCGGATTTTGGTTGCATCTAAATGTGATATTTATTAATTATATCTACGCAGCCGATCGTGCCTATGGTGTTTTTATGGCACAAACGTTTTCTGTATAATGTAACAGTCAGAAAAGTAACGCACAAATAGTAAAAAGCACTATGCTAGAGGCATGAATTCTTTGCACATAGGCTAGACAAATGAAATAAGTAGACCCATTTTTTTTAACAAATCCTTAACGAGGAAATGAAATGTTGGCGTCGTGAGGACTCGCTGGAAATTTCCAATTCAATACCTGTAACAAAAATGGTTTCTTTGTTGTTTTTGATTTTTTTTAATGAATCTGGCATATCAGTTTTTCATTGCTACTCTTAACTGAAAATTTAATGAAGAACGAAAAAGCGTTGTATTCGTGTATTCGTTTTAAAAGAATGTTTTACAGTGTAATTTCGTGTTTGGTTCTTATTTTAATTCGATATGATGTTTTGTACTAATTAATTCAAAACTCAGAAACGCTTCTTGAAGTAAAGTTTGTAAACCAGGTCTATTTTTCATATCAATAATATTGTTTTACCTGTTTTACCACTTTATAAGACTAGGAGCATTGGATTCAAATCAAACCAATCACCTGCCCTATATTATCTCTTTCTGTCTCTTTTTTCAATCTTGTTTCCCTCTCATGGACACTATTTGCATTTTTCAGCGTCGTATCGTTCTCTAATGTATACAGATTCTATCTTTTGTCGTTTGTCTATGTTTATGATTCGCTTTGATTTCTCGATTTCTGTGTTCACTTATTTCTTTCAGCCCATTACCCACAGTCTCTGTAATTTTGCCACCTATTTTCTTTATCATGGTACACGTTTAGTCAAACAAATCTCTTCTATTGAGTCAATCAGCTTTCCAATCCTTGATTTAGGTTTTTATTACATGTAATCAGTCTCCCTTTAACCATGCCTAACAACATGTTTTTAACGTTACACGAGGGCAGGCTGATAAATAAGGGCCGTTTTGGAATAACTTTTTTATTTGAAGGACTACAGAAGCAAATTACATATCCAATGAAAGCTTAGAGTCTCACCTACCTGATGAACTATCATTTTTCAACATAGTCACCATCGCGTTCAATACAGAGGCGCTAGCGTTGTACAAGTTTTCGCATTCCGTCGGTGAAGAATTCTGGTGTCTGGGATCGGCACCAAGGGCGAGCATCCGCCTCAACTTCTGCATCGGTTTCATAGTGATTTCCTTTGAGATGTTTCTTCAGCAAAGGAAATAAGAAAAAGTCAGACGGGGCCAAATCAGGACTGTATGGCGGATGTGGTATGGTAGATTGTAAGTCTTTGCGGTGAAGCTTTTGGTATTCACGAAAGTCTTTGTAAACCTCTTCTCACCGTAATCCACAGCTTCATCAAAGAAACACAACTACTGTTCCTGGTGAAGGTTATAGTCAGCATAGATTTGTGAAGATTAGACCTTCAGAGCTTTGGGATCTCTTATTTTTAATTATTATACATGTATCGCGGCTAATTTTATGTTCTTAAAAAGTGTCCAATTGATGTTTTATCTGTCTGTTTCTGTTTTCCTTTTTTATATTTATTCTTTAATCTATTAAATCCTATCACCTCCGTGAATAATTATATACAGACAAGCAGACAGACAGATCGACAGACAGAAAGACAGAAAGAGAGAGGGAGAGAGAGAGAGAGAGAGAGAGAGAGAGAGAGAGAGAGAGCGCGAAGGGGTAGAGGGAGATTGGGGGTGAGAGTGTGAGAGAGACAGAGAGGTAGAAAGAGATAGGAATGACAGTGACAGAAAAAGAGAAAGGAATGATAGAGTGGCAAAAGAGGGGGGGGGGGGTGAGTTTGTCTTTGTTTTTTTGTTTGTATTTGTTTTTACGGCACGTCAGTACAGTAACGAATATAATTATTGTGAGTGGAAGAGGTGATGGCGGTTACTAAATCAGTACATGTACAAAAGAAACATATTGAAAGTGTTTATGTTTATGCTTTTCTTAAAATCTAATTTTTTTTCTGTAGAAAGTATTTGTTATTACTTTGCGAGGAAAAAAGTGCGGTTTGTTTGTTGATGTTGCTGGTTTTTTTTATACTTAAATTTTTTTCAAGGGTTTTATGTCATATCCAAAGCATTATATGGACTAGCATCAATCTCCAAACTCTATTCTTTTGGTGAGTAAAAAAAAAAAAACAAAAAAAAAAAACAAGCTTGCTTACGTGTCTGTATCTCAGACGTTGCCCTCTGAGTCAGAAGGTAGAATTGGAAACCTAATTTTCAAAGGCAAAGAAATAGAAGTGAGTTTTAAGATCTATTAAGATCGTAGATATTGTTTAAGTTAGCACAGAAAACTCATATAAATCAAAAGCCTGGAAAGAAACAGGAAGGGGAGAGAGAAAGAGTAAGAGAGAGAGAGAGAGAGAGAGAGAGAGAGAGAGAGAGAGAGAGAGAGAGAGACAAAGTCAGAGACAGCGTTACAGAGAGACAAAGAGAGACAGGTGAAAAAAACATAATGAGAGATGCTAGAGAGAAGATAAGATATGCAGACACTAAGATACGTAGAAACCGACGGATAAAAATATGTAGTATTGTCACTGATAATAAATGAAAAATTAACCTCTTTCTTCAGGAAAACATAACATGGCAGTAAAAGGAAAGAATTAACATGTATGATCGATCCCTCCTGCTCTCATTATGTTATTACTATGTGCGTACAATCCAGAGTCATCATCCAAAAGGGCATATCTTTTATCCTACTGATGCCCAATAGCATATTGATATGTGCGGGCTAAGCTTCCTATTCCGATAGCAATCAAAGAAATCCTTCTTTAAGAGTGATATATAGGTAGAGAGATCCAGCTGAGGTATAAATTAAGCAGTGTTTTTCCCTCAAGGACATACCCAAACAATCCTGATAAAAAAATAGAATAAAAACATTTCATACTGAATTCTCCGCATCTCTGAAAAATCTTGCCAAGTATAAAGCAAACATTCCACCCTGGTATCTTGGAATACCAAAATTCACTGGTATTCTATACCAGAGTAATAAACAAGTGGTGTGCATGAAATGCAGAAAATTGTATAGCGCTCTCTTCAGTTTCTGACATGAATATTAAACATAAAAAGCTAAAATGCCGATAATATGGGTGTGGAAGACATATACGGATCTACTCTGCGCCTAATTTAATAATAATGATATTTCGTTTGAATATCTCATGCTTAGGAATATATTGTATAGATATTTTTACTCCTCGTCATATGTTCGGGACCGACCAACCGCAATGTCTTGATTAAAAAAAAAAACAATCTAGTATGCTTTTGACAACTGTTGACCGACTCCGAAAATTGTTTTCCTGAGAGTTGGTGAGAATTAAGTCCGATGCCATTGCCCCTACAGACATATTAATTTTTTCACCAGAGAATTTGCTTTAAATGTTTAAGAAGATATTACGGACAAAAGAAAAAAAGTGGAAACTTTCATAAATTCCAGATGCTTCTGCATTGAACAAAAACCAGTGGATAGCTAGTCGGTACAGTGATTGGCTTGGTGAGCAGTAAGTCCGTGGTTCGATCCTCAGCTGGTACCCCAACGTGGATTGACAGGATACATAATAAACATCAAACTAAATGGGACAATCCCTGAGAATGAAGTTCCTCGTGCACTGTTCCGTCTTGACGCTGATCCCAGTGACAATTGACAGAGCACTCTGATGATGGTTTATCGATTTTCCATTTTATATGAAGCAAGCATTTCGAAGTAGACAGAGGCGTCAGGAGAAACGGGTGCAACTGTCTCGTTTTCTATTATCACGCTGCCGTTGTGGAGGGTGCACTAAGAGCCATCAGTGAAACGAATAAATCAATTATTTAGCTGTTGATTTTTTCCCCCGGAAAATTTCGGGAAACCATTAGTTATAATAATTATGTGCATCTTTTAACAACCAAACTTAATTAGTGATATTGTTATAGCAATAGAACAAAGAAGTCTAGTTCTTTTTTTAACGAAATTACAGTACTATTTTATCATCTATATTACCTGACATATTTTTAAAGTGATAAGTTTTTAAATTCCCGGTGAAAACAGAACAAAAACAAAATATTATGTGTGAACAGTGAATAGAGCATATAAAAATAGAGTTAATGTGAATTTCTTAAAGATGATTTCAATAAGTATTGAAATTTACATTAAGTTCTCAAAACTATTTCTAGTTTATCTAGATGTAATACTTCAAAAGAGAAAGATTACATTGTAGGCGGAGTGGACAGACCAAAAATTGACTTTTGGTATGTCTTAACTTTATTTTTAAAAATTGACAGCAGTTCACTTCATTCTTTTTTTTCCAAAGGTCTGCTAATTCACATAAATAATTATGTACATTCGGACTGTCCTAGCATACTGTTTCTATGGTCCTAAGAAAATTTCCTTTACGATGATGGGATCCCAGAGTTGGATACCCTGGACTTGACCGGTCACACGGTACTGACATTTATCGAACGGTAGGGAAAAACGCGTCCGCCAAAGCAGATCTCGAACCGCGGACCTCCTACTTCAAAAGTCAATTCCCTAGCACCGTTTCCCACTTCGGTTCATACTTATTGTTGTATGCTTTCTAATTTGCCAATCTTTTTTTTTCTCTTCATCTTAATTGGATTTTCTTATATCGTTCTATTTTATGGTGTTTTTGTTGTTGTTGTTTTTTTGTTTTTTTTTCTATTTTGTTTGTTTTGTTGTTTGTTGGTTGGTTTGTGGTTATTGTTTTTGTTGCTGTTGCTTTTGTTGTTGTTGTTGCTTTTGTTGTTGCTGTTTTTGTTGTTGTTGTGTTGGTGTTGGTTTGGGG